>DVWM01000556.1:0-10068 GCA_018235105.1 Junonia coenia | reverse complement strand
AAAAGCCTTCTGGTCTATCTTTGCAATAGTTTTGTATTTCAAACAAAGTGTATGTATGTGAAAAACCAACAGCATTTCATTTCGACGTCGCTATTGTCTGAGCTTCTCTTTTCTGTAACCATTCAGCGTAGAAAAGAAATGTGTTTTGAATGTAATATATAAATAAAAGACGAGAAAATACTCCTTGTGTTTAGATCTTTATTTATTTTTTGTTTAAAATTTAATTGTGATTGAAAGACAAATGATTTAGTGTTAACTAATTCCGTCCAAGTAATATATCAGTATTAAATTATTCTTGCATTTTCAGATTCGTTCCAGTACATTTCTTTAACAAAAATTTGACATCTGAACGTTTTTTTAACGATTTTTATTAATCATTGGTTCTCCTTTGGATAGAAAACCTTCCTTTATTTTAGAAAATATTCAATTAACTTAATATTGACCCAACACGTCATACACATATCTATATCCAATCCAAGCAAATGAAAACACTCGAAGAACGGGATACGTAGTTGATGACAAAAATTAAATAGCACTTGTGAGGGTCGCAAGGACCGTAATAACTTCGGCTGACGGCTATTTCGCAGGGTTGACGTTTAAACTTTACCCGTAGATGTTTACAGGCTCCCAGTAGATGCCACTTACGGGACAACACATAAAACTGTCGACCTAAAGACGCTGGACGGGTTATCTACGATTCTTCATTGGTCTCTACTTTCTTTGGTGTTTGAACTTTAATGAAAATATTGTGTTTATGTGTAATGAATTAGAGTTATAAAAATGTTAATTGTCTATGAATGATAGGTTGACGAAATTAAATATGATTGGTGGTGACAGAACCACTACGTCGTTGTATCTGGAAATCCTAATAATATTAATAAAAACTGCAAATGGATATATTCGTTATTAAATTGTCGCTAAGGAAAAGTTTAATATTAAGTATTTGAATATTCAAGACAGTTTAAATATTTTCACACATTAACGTTTCAAAATATTTAGCATGGATTATTGCTATCTAAATATTAGGTAATATCGAAAATCCGCCTACAAGAGTCATAATATTATATCATACATTACGCGAAAACCAACGAAAAAGAATCAAACTAGATTCTATGAACATAATTTTAAATATTTATTCTACCAATTATTTATTATTCACCAATCACACAAAACCGAATTACTATCAAACATTCCAACACCATAAATATACATAATAACCTTGTATTTATTAAAACAAAACTTCCAAAACTTCAGTTCCTTCTAGTAACCATACGTTCCTGTATAAGCTTTAAGCAGATAATTCCAGCTAGTTGCGTCTGAGTCGTCACCTGGGGACGCCTAATTGCCCCAACACATTTCCCAAATGCTACACGCAGTGTTTCACTCGATCTTCAAATATATCGTCCTGATTTATTATATTTATAAACCGGGATTATAGTCGTAACGATAAGTGATAATTAATTCTTGATAATGATAGGTAACTTATTTTATTGGCATTATTAGAATTACTTTAAAGTTATTTGATGAAAAGTATCAATATTTCGTCCATTGAAGTTCATGGCAAAGTGCCATTTGAATTTGCTACTGTGTCAAGAAGAAACTTATGTCAACGATCTTCTGTCAATTTGTAAACCTCTTTTTGCGTTCCAGTTAGGTTACTGCTCGTAAAGTTATTGATTTTTTAGCACGTTTCACTTTAAATATTACACGTGTCTTCAAACAAGTTGCTTGACAAAATCGAGTATTATTTCCAATTAAAGTTCGTATTTCTTTAGTTCCACCACACTCTATTTAAGTAACCTCGAAAGAAAGTCAATACCATGTGGTGTCACCTGTCATTTCACATCGTTTTAAAGTTATTTCGTTTCTAATTACATACCTTTGACGCTTTAAAAATTAATACTCTTCGAAATTAGTCAAATACTTACAACGAGATTGACATCGTTTGAGTTATGTTACGGTAATTCGTGTTTACTAAATTTAAGGTAAACATAGCTATTTCTATTTAGCAAATAATTGTATATGCTAATGATGACATGATGGGAATAAATAATTTATTTACTTAATGTCCTCGATGTAAGGGCGGGCTCATTAGGTGGAATATGTAAAGCCTTGACAACAAACTCTGTTATGTAGAATAATTATTATATTTTTAATGTTTTTGTGGTTTGTAATTATCCTATACATTAATTTTGATACATTAGAAGCCTTTAAAGACAATTCGGTTAAAATATACTCTTCTACGATATTATCTTAATTAATAAATATATTTAGGTAGGTATTTCTAATAGAATGTTTCGTTAATTCCCGCGGGTTTTCTATTTCCTATTTACAATAAGCTCTGGATGTTCCTGTGTAATGGGAAACATAAATCTTAGAGACAATTTAGGGTCGGGACAGCTGAAGCGACCGCAAGCTAAAGACAGTGGCAGTGTCCAGTCTCATGCTTCTTGACAACGCCTGACTTCATTGTACAAACAGACTTCTCACCATTTCCTATTTAAATCACATTAAAATTCATTTTTGTTTGCTTTAATAAGAATAAACAAAACAGCGTATGTATTTCTAGTAGTAGGTCCAATTTTGGACAAATGGATAGTGTTGTGTTAAATGGCTTAAGTCGAATTTCGTCTGCAAGAAGCAAATTAGTAGTAGCTTGTTAGAAGCAACGAGAAGTAGCCCACGTTAATACAGTTTCGGTCTCGTCTCGTTACCGATTGGCTAGACACAATGACATATTAATGTAATTTTATATCTGCATTTTTTTTGATGAATATTGCTAAAGTAGATAATTTCTATTTCTTATCATCTATTTTCTTTTTTATTTGGTAAATAATCCAAATGTAGTCATAGATGTTGTGTATTGAAACTATGAATAATTTACACATCCATACATCGTATATACGAGTTACGTTTATAAATATGGTAAACATAATTATTCAGCAGTGCATATTGTCAAATGTACCTACCTACTTTTGAGAAAAAATTTGCACAAATTTGATTCCGATGCTTTCGGACGAATTGCATTTTTTCCTCAAATAAATGGGAAATCTGTAACGAAGTTTTATACCAGTGGGAATAGGTCTGACGGAAATAAAAAGATAGAGAAATGCGGCAGTCCGTCGCTTTCATATGCTCCACGTTTGCCGCAATACCGCTGATTACGATGTAAGTCTAACAGCAATCCAGTAATCAAACGGTTACACTCCAGACCGTATTTATTCTTTGTTTATTTTTCTAAACACACACATGTGCCTATTAATTGATATAAAGCTAAACCAATATACATTAAAGAAACACACGAAATAACAAAAGATAGTTCTAAAACAGATAGCCTAGAATTTGGAAAAGAAGTCGATTCCACAAGTAATGCTGGTCATGAGCTGAAGACGTACGATTTTGCCAAATTAGAGTTTGTAGTAACTGCTAGCGTATCTGCCTTCGAAGATTTCCGAACTGCGGATGCGACAGTAATTCACTATTAAACGTTGTCATTGTTCTTGCCACACTTTGACACGAGTCAGCAGTTTCGCCAATCGGATCTTCGGTTCCGTTAATAGCTTCTGAACTTTGTGGTGCTAAATCATGTCCGTTTTTTTATTTATTGGCTACTTTTTTTTGTTTCTCTCAAAAATTGGTTTAGGTTTTTTTTTAAGTACACGGAAAACGATATAACGTGATCTTTTCTTTGGCGAAAGAAAATTGATAATCAATTACAATATAAATGAAATAAATCAACCAATTAAAATAAAAAATATTGATGTAAGCAATTTTACTACTAAGAAAAATGTTGCAACATGACGGACTTAAATTTATTGTTTAAAATTGCTGTAATTTTCACGGAGAAAAACTTTATTATTACTATTACGAATGTACGAAACAATACACAACACATTAAGAATATCGTCATGTAGAAGTGCTTAAGGAACTATAAGTGTACTTTATGTTTCAGTTTACGAGCTGCATTATTCAACTATCATGCCCTCGGTGATGTAACTGAACATCAAGTATGTTATTGTCCTCGAAGTTTTCTACTTCGTGAGTTGGAATGCGTTCCTTAATAGTGTGTCTCAAACGTGCTCCACTGGTATTTGTTAATTTCGCGGCATGTTTACTTTGCACGTTTCTCTGTATTAGATTTAGCGAATTTATCCGGTTCCATACGGCCATATGGCGCTAATTTCCTTTTTGCAAGATAATTTCGGATAGTAGGTACGTGTTAATATTGTTTTGGGTTAACAAATGTTTATTTGTAACAGTACAAGAACAAGATAGCTTAAGTGCTGATGGAAAATATGATGACGTCAAATGAAATCCGCATTCAAGGTTGAGCGTTTTATAAAACAGCATGTTAGTGCGGAATTGCAATAAAAAATGATGAGGGTAAGTGATTCACCGCCACCAATCAAATCTTTAATAATGGGCTGAATTGTTGCGCGCTGCACTCTTTCCAACTATGCAACTAATAACCGAGCGCTATTTATGACTGCCTCGCCGCAGTAATTGCAACTTATAATGATTTGTGGTCGCCCCTGTCTTAAAGTTCCTCCATAAGCTTACGTGTTCCCATTTAAACTGATGAGTTTATTCCGTTAGTTCATGAACTATTCGTATTAGCAAGACTACTTGTGTCACTTATCGAAGTGTTTCGAGCATTATCGGGATTAATTGGGGATGGTAAGGAAGACGAGTAACGAGTTTCGCTTAATGTACACGGTTTACTATTGCAACTGCTAATACTAAAATTCCCATGAGATACTGTAGATTATTTCGAAAATATAAAGAAATAATTCCTTTGTCATGCGAACTAAGTAAAGAATGAAAAAATATGGCTATCGTAATTGAAAGGGAAGAGAAACGTTCGCTCTCCCTCACTAATTTGCTGGTTATTCTTTAACAATTGTTCGTTGGACTTTATTATGTTATCTCACCCCACCCATTCGCTACCCGTGTAGAGCCGATTGCCTCCCCATAAAACACCTCGTTCTATGGAGATCCTACCTGATACGATCTCTGATGCTCCATTTCGGTTTATTGACTAAATAATACCGCTTTGTCCCCTTATAATTGTTTCCCTTTCTGCCCTTTATTTGCGTGACTGCGGGTTTATTAGAAGACGAAAATTGTTCCATCGAATTGTTATTAATAAAAACATTTGTATTGTATTCGGTTTTTTGTGCAATGAAATCTGTATTTTGCCAATGTATTGTATGAAAATCGTTGCTTTGTTGTGGTTAGTTATTTGGCGTATTTCCTGTATTTAGTGTAGAAAATTTTCGCGTGTCCTCATCTGGCTACGTTTTAGTTAACGATTCACGTGTAAAGCGGGTCAGGTTAAATGCAGCAGCTATCGGACACCTGTGCTTCGATCTATAGCGGGGACATGACTGTAATGTATTGGCTAAACCGCGCTCAGAACGGGTTTTTAGGATAATGGCTTAATTTAGATAATGTTCTGGAGCTAATTTTGTCTTTTAAAACTACCAAGATATTCGGATATTTTATTTTTAGGTGTTTTCGTGTTTTTAAAGTCTACATTTTAAATATGGGGCGCTCAAAATGTTATTGGCAATACATTTTCTAGGTTTTGTTTTATTTTAATCTTAGTTTAAGTTTAGTCATTTAAATATTAGAGAATTTTAAAGTAATTATCAGATTCCCAAGTCAATATATTAGGTATTTTTTTATGTTCAAGTTTTTAGAAATGTTTTATCGAACTCAAAGCTTCGGTATTTATATATTAACAAGCCTCTTCAAACGTCGTTCGAGATTACAAGACTTCTCTTCGCCGTTATTCCCTGTTACTCGAAATTTTGAGAGTCATACGATCCACTTCGTTATTTGACCTTATTTGCCCGAATTAAAGGAAAATAAACACCAATGCTACTCAATAAATCATGATTTGATTTCGAGATTATTCTGGAAAATTTAGAATGATCACGTTTATACGCGAGTCATACTTTCCTTTACCAATATCTTAAATTGATATTTGACACAGTATCTCCCACTGGGTTATTTCGTGACATTTACGGTTTTGTGAATACATATGCGTCTTGTATATGAATTTATGTTAATGCTTTTTTACTTTTATCTATATGACTATACAATGGATATGGATAAAATTAATTCTCTGCTATCATTTTATTTCAATCTTATTTGCTGTATTTAAATCTAAAATCCTATTAGGACTTTTTCACACTCGTAAATTTTATAGAATCATTTTAGGATATATGAAATAACTGTAGTTCCACAGTCACGTTCCGTCCTCGAATAGCAGTCACCTTCGGTGGGAAAAGTGCCAAAGATGTTTTATGAAAGAGATATCTAGAATTGTATTACGATAGCGGCGGCGCATTTCGATTCGAAACGTAAGGCGTTCATAAACATCACACGCGATCACTCTAAAGTTTCCCAGTGCCGCGTGGGGCCCGTTACTTCCGTTTTACGTTGCAAGCGCTTGCAGCTTGTGTCACATCGTACGGCATCTTCTTTCCCTCTCTTTTTTGTGCAAAATTCTGAGATAGTTGTCCGCTGAGTTAATTTTTACTCAATTCTCGGCTGGCGCACATTACGTTAATTCGTTCCAGGGTGCGCACTCAACACTAAGTTAGGGCGGACGTGAGAGTTGCTTTTTTTGTGTTTGAGTTTCTCTCGCCTTCCGTTTGTGATTTAATTCTTTGTTCCTGAGTATATCCCTTATTTGCTGTTTATTCAAAAGCGATTTTTCCCCCTCGATTCTTCGATTGTATTTCACTTCATAAGTTTGTATTTTTTGGTATTAGAGAATAATAAACGAGTTTTAATGGATGGCGTTCAAGTTTTACCGTACAAAATGAACACAATTTAGACGTAAAGCTTACGGCGTTCGCTGCACAGAATATTGCAGCGGTCGATATAAGCACGGTGCGCCGAATCTTAGAAATCCAAAACGTTATGGACGAGGCAAATTTCCTAAACACAGACTTTATCCTACCATTAACATCTTTGACTCTTTTTCCTTTATCTAATTGATCGTGTCTGTTAATTCTTACCAAAATCCTTAAAGACGGTTATGATTATTTTTGTTCTTTGAAAATGCCTGTTTTTTCAATATTATTTAATGATTCACTAACGATTTCCTTTATCCTTTTCTCAGCTAAAAGGCTTGCACCGTTAACCAAGTAATCTACTCCGTCCATATCTCCTCTAATGCTTTCTACCTCCAAGCCTGCTTATTAGTACCGGCTTCCGCTTACTCATAAACGGTGTTCGCCATTTTCTTTCTTACTGCACCCCGCAAAAATAGGTTTATCGTGCGTTCAACCCAGCTTACAGGGTGTTAAGTTTAAATGAGAATCACCTTTTAATGCTGTACGTTTAAACCACCCTGTGACTGGACATGAATTATATAGTGGATAAAACTTAATGCTGTTGATATTGCTTGCGTCCATATAAAGTTGTGATCACTTATCATCAAGTGGATCGTTCTCGTGTTTATTTATTTGTATTATGAACAAAACAAGTTTTGTTTTTTTAAATTGCAAAAACCTTAAATGGTTTCAAGTTATCAGGTCCTTAGATTTATGTGCCTAGGTCGAGAAACATATTTGTGACGAAATATTATGTTGCTAATTATAGTTGCCGCATTGTAAAGCCGCAAAGTTGTATGGTAATTGTATGCCCTTTTAAAGAGATATTTTATTTGTTCATATTCTCTGGTATATTTAAAGTAAACTAAGCAATTATTGTATAGTGGTATGAAGTAGTGATACCCTCGCCGAAGTATTAAACTAGTTAAAGCTGTTACCGTAATTTTGTATTGTAACTTGTACTACATTATTTAATAACACAATATGCGAAAAAATGTGAAGATTTTATCGATGCAGGTTTTCATATTGCATTGTTTTATTTTGTAGCAATATTTTCTTTGTAATTTTTTATTAAAGTAATTTATTAATGATAAGTTAAATGAATTGTGGTATTTGAATACGTTCCAATAGCCTCTGCCAATACTACTGTTATAATCGTTAAATTTTACTGCGTTTAAATTTTTATTTCGTTTTCGATTGTTGTTTATTTTATTTTATGAACGCTTATTGCTTCTGTTTTTACAAGTACGTTATCTATTTGATAAATATTTTCAAGAGATTTATAGACAATAATACAACCTTACCTGTTTTAAAAGTTACCTATTTTAAAAGCAATGGCTGACCAAGTGCTCCTTATAAGCATTAATGAGTAACTAGGCATTAAGAAATAATTATTGAAAATATTTTATCTAACAGAGTTCAGGAAAGGTAAAAGTTTGTTCCACATTTCATCATTTTCGAAGTTAGAAGCCGTAGCAAGTTGTTAATTAGGCAACTGATTTGCCAATAGAAAATCAATACTCACAGCTAGTTAGCGAACCTATAGACATCAAAAGCTTTTGCCGTCCTCAACTGATATATTTTTAGTTTCGTTTCCTCGAATACCTTCTGAAAAGAAAAATTACAAAAAAAAAAAATGAAGAAAAAATTACCGATATTTGTAATTTAATAATAATGGTCATCAAGCAAAATAATGAAATGAAATGAAATGTTTTTATTCAGATTTGGAATAACAATATTCACTTTCTGAATGTCAAACAATCTACTACGGTTTCGGAAAGTTAAACCTCAGACCTGAGAAGAAACTTAGCGTTTTTGAAGTCGTTGTTTTTGAATTTGAAGTCCTTAACGTCATTCTTCTCGTTAATAATCCGAATGTTTTTGTTGGACTTCAATGGTTTTTTTCCGAAGATTTACAGAAGATACATCGACATTGAACCCGAGGGTAGCGCCGGTCACTTCGTCTTAAGTGTAAAGACAGCGGCTGCTATTTCAAAAGAAGACTCATAGATCTTAACGTATCTCTGGATTTTCAATAGAAAAGCTCAGACGGCTAATGTACGGTTTTGAATACACAAATGAAATTCCTTTGTTCCCTCGGCTCTTACAATGGGTATTATGTGTTTACTTGGCTATGTTTTGTGTTGATCTTCCATTTTATTTTTTATTTGACGTTTACTTTCAGTGTCCTTTGCTGAAGATAAACCTGCATGGAACATATTTTTGGACGCAACTTATAGTCGCGATTATTCTCGAGAATAATTCTTTTTTTAAACATAAAAGAAAATGAGTCCCGGTTTGTTTTATGTATATATAATGAGTCGGAAGTAGGTACTAAAACGTTGAAACTGCACGGTAAAAATAAGTTGAAAGTGGGTTAGTATTTTTGAGCAAATCCCTCTAGTTTTAATTAAAACTTGGCGCTAGTTGAGCGAGAATCATATTCATTGCGTACGGTAACCGTCCCGGAAGGGGCGTTGGATGCACCGTTGGGGGTTATTTTACATACTTGGGTAGAAAAAAATTGCTTTTATATTTAAAGATGGCCTGAATGTCTGAAAAACGATCAAACTTATTAGACTGGCTACACGCTGTGACCATGTTAGGTACCTAATTGTGAGATGTATTTTATAAATTTGGGCGGAGAATTGCTTTAATATTTGAAGATAAGTTGAATATATGGGAAGATATTTTTAAATGTTCAAAATATTTTAAGCGTGCTACACTATGCGCTCATAGAAATACAAAACATTAAACTATATTTAAAAATAAAAATATATAAGTAATCGTGGGCCGCGTGGAAAGTTTGAAGTCTAACAATAAATATTGACTTCAGCTGCGTAGGTTTCGTTTTCTCGAAGGGGCAAAAGTATTTTCAAATAAACGAAATGTTAAAGTATAAAATGCTACTGACACTATTTATTTATTTTAAGTTCAACTTTGTAACAAGGTAGGTAATATATAGACAGTTATTTTCGCATCCTGCATATATCGTTCACATACCTACCATTACCGTAGGATACGAAAATACGTAAGTACCGTATATACATATACTATTATGTACGCATACCGATCCTTAAAAATAAATAATTATTTTTACGAAAATTTCAGGACCTCGCTATTTTGGCGTACTAAACATAAATGAATAGCAAATAATTTCAAATACGAAAAGTGTGATATTGAAAATTTTCATAAAAGTTTAAAGGTTTTAAACGACCCC
>DVWM01000555.1:0-10093 GCA_018235105.1 Junonia coenia | reverse complement strand
GAATTGGTTTATTCTAATAATGTGGCTCTTTGTTTTTGTAATAATAAGTAGCCGGTCAAATGAATATTTAGGCCATATAACATAAAGTCTAAACGTTACGAGCAGAGGATTAACTATAAAAGTCAATGCATAGACTGACATGATATACTTATAATAATTCATTTTATAAAAATAAAATTACTTTTTTTATTACAAGTTGTAAAATATGAGCAAATGCTCAAGAGGTATTTTAGATGGTTCGAGTGCACATAAACGAAGACGAAGTACGTAATCCAATAAACATTCTTAACCCTTAATCTCTTGCAGGGTATTAGGTTCTAATGATATTATATGAAAGATGTTTTTATGGCGGCCAAGGAATTCATTTCCTACTCCTGACCAGTTGTATCACATGACGCAAAAACCCTAGGGTGGATGCCCTGCGCACACGACGGCATTAGTTTACAATTTATAAAATTAGACATATGTATATATTTTTTGGACAAATCTAAATATTTATTGGCATTTTATTTTAATTAATGATTTCTATAAAAACTATATTTCGAAATGGTTAACTGTTGGACAAGATGGGAGGAAACTCTGAACGTCTCATAATAGATAGAAAAATAAAATAATACTATTAGGTACATTTTTTACACTTGATCAGTTTATTAAAACGTACAACAATACATTAATTTGCTTTTAAACACTTTTCCTTGTTTCAAGTGGAAATCGTATTTAGCATTTTAATGTTTTTGTTTAAGCTTATCCTTCCTTATTTTTTTTAGATTAAAGCCTTGTTATACAAATGAAAATTTCCATATTTTTAAAGCACTACCTTCTGCGGTCTGCATCAGTGACTAGATGATATTTATTTGTTTTTACTTGGATATTTCCGGCTCCTATTATTAACGCAAAAAAAAAAATAGTTTTAAGTAACCTTTTAAATACTGTTTTTGTTTAAAGTTTGAAGTTATAAATTATTAGTAGTACCTTGTTTGAAAGTTTTATAACTGATTTATTGCATAAAATTTACAACAGCTTTTCCGTGCAGTATTGGGAAAAGTTTGAGATGTCTAAAATTGAAATCCGTATTTTAATCTAAACTTTCGTTTGAAATGGTTATGTAAGCTGTAGTTAGAATTCTCTTCGTGAAGACATGTCGAATATTGGCCGGAAATATTCATTTCACAATCAATGACGAATCAGATAAGTACCTAATTAATATTTAAAATATTTACTTTTACATCTCAAACAGGTTATTAATGTTCTTAAAGTTTGTATAATATTAGGTAATTTACTACGAAATAATCAGACTAATGATTTAGTATTTCCGCCTTGAATTAAAAAAGTTTTTCATAAACGTAGGGTACCTATTTCCTAATAGCCATTTTAATATCAAGTTATTTGGCAGAAATAGAAATATAAATTATTGGCTTATTGGAATTAAAAAAATATGTTAATTTCATAAAATTGGTGTATAATAACTTTATTGAGTTATTTTTTTGTGCACCTGTTAAAATATTTGTTAATTATGTTAAGTTCGGAACAAAAGTAATATTTTATTTAATGTTGCATAAAATATACAAAATAGTATTTACTACTTACATGCCTTCTATAAATAACTGCGAAATAAATCGATTTACTCAATAACCTGTTATAAATGGTTCTTTCTAAACGCGCGTAGGGCCGTCAACAACACAAGAATGCAGGCAAGCCTCACTACAAAGATCAGTGATGCAAAACAGATCCACCATTTGACATTTGATCGGTATTAAGGCAACCGTGAAGGGAGGAATGTGACGAATGTCCCCGTTTTTACTAACTTTGAACGTATCGTAGCAAATCATTCCGTGTTACTTTTTTTACTCAAGGCTGAATTTATTTCCATATACAACGTTTCCTCGACATAATCTCGTTTAAATATGCATCACATTATTGTAGCAACAGGTTCACTTGAATTATGTAAAGTCATTGCAAAATGGAATTTTAAGAGAAAATTTTCTTGGAAAGCATAATTTCGTTTAAAGAGAAAATGCTCAAGTAATCTTGTTTTATGTGACAGTTTATTGCATGTAAAAACTTTAGGTCACTGTTTTCTTTTTCGCGTAACGACTATTTTAGTGAAAACAATAATCTTAAAGTGACTCTTATATGACACAAATTCTTGTTACACCTACATGTCATCGACCTAAGCGAAAGCATTTTATATTTCGTTTTAAACTCGGTACCCGCTGAAAACTAGTAAAGCTTTATAAGTGACCATTAATCTTCCTGAATCCCGAGTAAAGCACAGGCTATGCAGTCCGGTCGATACGCTGCGGCACTGGCTTGCGTAACACTTTTCACCTGTGCACACAGGGCTTTAGTTGTCTCGCAACTACAGTTATACTAAGAGCGAGGATGTTATAGAAGTGGCAAGTATGTTCGGGAACTTAACTGTAGAATAGTTTTATATGACCTGATTGAATAGTACGTTTTTAGTATATTTTCTGAAGTTATATTATTGAACGTCCTCTCTTTTTGAACTGCTGTAAATTTCAACATCACCGTACAATCTCCATCGTGTTTTCTCCATCTCACGTGACATTAGCAAAATGGCACAACTATGCTATGAAATAAAAATTGAATTGTGTTGCAATTTCGACATCGTTTTTCGTATAATTTCAATTTAACCCCATGGTAGATGATGTTTATGCTAAACTTATCATTCGATAATTGAAGCAAAATCATAATTTAAAAGAGTAACAAAACATTTGGAAGTTTTTCTTTGAATACCCTAAGCACGAAATATTTCTAGATAGTCACTTTTAAAGTGTCAATAGTTCTGTGGCTACGTTATCTGCCCTCACACCCACACGCTCAATCGCTCAAACAACACATGTGGAATGGGCCACGAGAGGTGATAATGAAATTGTAAAGGAACGAGTAAGCCATTGTCAACCTGCGTACGAGTAACAGTTTACGTTAAAAACTTTCTGACGACCGTGTAAATATCGTTTGTTACATTGTTGCATGGCTTCTACAAAGTGTACTATTTTTTTTTACAAAGTAATTGTTGTAACATTATGTTGTTTTAGGTTTTTATGCTTATAGAAACATTGTTTTGTTCTCCTTAAGTTACCAGGTCATACATTGTTTTTTACAACGTTGAAATAAAAAGTATGTACTTAGTAATTTTTGGAAGTATTTTTTTAAATTTCCTATTTATTGCAAACACGCAAAATAGGTTCGTTTTGTATTTACTACGTATAATATATCTTTATTTTTACAAACCACAGGAAAACGTATTACAGAATATAAAATTATATACGCAACTTTATTCCACATTTTTATTTGAATCATAATTCAAATAAAGCTGTAGCCTATAAGCGTAGCTTTAATGAGAAAATGATTTTCTCATACTCAGCTAAAGTATGCAGTCTACACAAAGGACCGCTCTCTCACTAATATAACATGCTCCCGGGAATATCCTACTAGAGTTAACAACTTCATTACACCGTCCTATATTCTACGTTCTACATTTTGAAAAGCCTTTTAAGGAGCACTGGAGATGCTTTTAAATTAAAGAAAATCGGTTTGCTGGATTGGAGTGAAGGAAACGTGCCGATGCTAGCTTTCACAAGAGCGTCGTTATTGGATGCTCGGTTTGTTCCAATAAGTCTATAAGGTCTTCTTTTAAAGATAATCCAGGATCGTACGTGATTTAGTTTTTATTTTTTATTTGAGAAACATAGTGAATTCTTTCTCATAGACATCGGTGAAACATTCAACAGAATATAAAATAAAAAGAAATGCCTATCGTATTTGTTTTTATTTCAAGCGTGCGAAAATATCTTCGGGATTGATTTATTGAACAAGTGTAAATTTGAAAAAATTATTGTTCTTAAAAATATCTCATTTTTCTGCTAACGTATTTGTAAATACTATAATTTCATTCATTCTACCCGTCATATAGATTCAAGAGACTTGTGAACGTTGATTTTAAAAAGACTATTAAGTTATTTTGCAAATCCCGCTTGCATTTTGCGAAAAATTGAACGAAATCCGTTTATTGACTGTGTCCTCGGTGAAATGGCGAGAGGATGAACGAGCTGAGCTTTGTTAATTGAAAAAAGAGCATAAAAGCGATTGACTTTTCAAGTTATTCCCAAAAAGTCTAATAGGTCAAAATCACACTTTTATTTTTTATAAAACCTTACTCTACCTTGAAATGTAGGTAGGTATACGGTTTTTAAATCTTAGGCTCATTTTTTGTTACAATCTTCAACAGAATCATACAAGGATTGAGTTACTTAAGCGTTAGGTAATAAATTTAAAAGCTTTTACTACATACTTACGGCAGAAACGTATTGTTTAGATAACCCACTCTTACCTCATTTCGTTAAGTGCCAAATTCCATTAATCGTGATATTGTTTAAGAATGTAATGGTTTTTTTGTTATATTCCAAGATGTTTAGACTACTTGAAAGCATATATTGAAATAAAGGTATTGGTGCTTTAACGTATTTACAAAGAATAAAATGAAAAGTTATAGTAAGTACAACAGTTGATAAATAAACATACCTACTTAAAAAAATGTCAATATTTAAAAACAATTAGTAACATTTACCTACAATTTATAAGAATGTCTGTATCGAATATCAACCAGTTACTCGTGCGATGTGGGAAAAATGCTGGCAATGCAGTGCAATTTTCCTTACATAAATCATATAATGCGCAATATTATGATGAAAATACATATACGTGTATTTTTAACATATCAAAAGTTATGTTGTCACTCTTCAGTATTACCTAACATGATAGGTAAACGCGGTCAAACATCCAGTGCTGCGTAATCGAGCAATTAACTGGCACATTACCAGAATTACGCGCCAAAACGACATTATTTATCTTGCGATAGCCCACATAAGGAGCGATTTGCAATCGATACCATTAACTAGGTCATGACTTCATGATACACTATTTACGAAGCGCATTTATTATTTATATTTGGTCATTGGGTCATAGATTTTTTCGATTTTTTGGTTAAATTTGTTTGATTTGTGATAAAGGTAAAATGTTTATTGAGCTTGGGTAAATATACATAAGTAGGTATCATTTAAAATACCATTATCACTGAAGAAATCTGTACAAGTTAATCTTACACCGGCTAAACACGAGAATCTGTAGTAGTTTGAAGTGATATTTGCGTTTCTATGGTAGTCGTAGCACATCAAAATTACCATCACCACCAATTCTCAATTATATTTTACAATTACAATTAGGTCATTCAACTCATACCAATCTTGCGATAAGCTAATCTGTCTCATACTATTGTAGTTTCACTTTCCTCGGGTCACGTCGTTGATAACATCGTCTGCTGCATAGCGTCAAGAGGTGCGAAACAGTCGTGAGAGAGGAAAGTCATTGTCATACGCATGCGAGTCAAGCGTGGAGCTGAATTCACTTTCGGTTAGGAAATAAGGTTAAGTAGTTATTATAATTTAATTCGATTCCCTTGTGAATGAGTACGTACCGTAATGTCGGTACTGTTTGTGATATAAAAATATGTTAAATCTTATAACTATTATAAGAAGTAGGCGTTTGTGGATCGTTAGAGACACTTAATCGTTAAAATTATATCATTATACCATTTTTATCATTGTCTTAAGGATGCTATACAGCTATTGTAATGCTTCAATCAAATTAGTAGACTCAGAGATCACAAAATTCAAAACAAACAAACAAACGTACTCTTTAGTTCAATATACACATATTGATGTAAACTAGTTAGTACTTGTAGAAATAAGATTTATACGTGAAAAACATCTAATTAGCCATAGCAGTTCAGAGCTACAAGCCCGTAAAATTAATATGTTTGCCTACGATTAACTACTTATGTAGCAACGTAATTAATTAATGGAGTTATTTTCTGTATTTAATGTCGAAGTAGACTGAAAGCCTTTTTCAAATACTTTTCTAATGTAAGCTATATTTAATAATGGAGGAAGTTTTTCCTGGCTTTAATTAGGTATTTATTATTACACTTCGCGTGGCTACGGCACATAAATTGTTCATAATGTTGTTTATTTTCAGCATATAAAGACTTGCTTCACGCAAATGAAGCTTTACCTTTCTAATTCATATTTTTCTATTTTTGAATAGTCAGGTTTTATTAATAACGCCTTTAATGTATTTATTGGAGTGAATTTGTGCATTAAAATAGTCCAATATATCATCGTGAACATCAATTTTTTTATTTGCTTCTTTTAAAATTAAAGCTCTTTGTAATGTAGCGTTAAAAATAAATAAACTCGCTTAATTGCCTTTTTTCTCAGCTGTTTTGGTGCTGTGAGAATCTTAATCTATATTTATGCAATAAAACATCGAAAACTTTTGTGGCCTACATTTTAAGATTTTTTATTTGTTTTAAAGTACCGTTTAGTATGGAAAGAACAATTCTTTGTGATAATAGTTTTTATTTTTGTTTTTGCCTACAAAATTTCATAAGATTTTACGTTAATTATAAACAGTTTCTGCAAATCAAAATAAATGATTAATATTAAATGTTGTTACATTCTTTGTTGTTATTTCTAAAATCGTACATTTTTTAATTTTTCCAAAATTCCAACCTGCTTAAGGTTTTAATTTTAATGTTATAGTGCTTTATACTGAATAAAAGATATTTTAATTGAGTTTAAATTTTAAGGATGTTACTTCAGTAACAAAATTCGCTTCCAAGTTACGAGGTAGGCAGTAAGTGAATAAAACAATTATATCATCCGCACGTTCAATAAGTCTCAAGATAATTGTATTCGCACGTGCTGAATACGGAATACGACGGCTAATTACTGGGTAGGAGTTATAGAATATATACGATAAGAACAGTTTAATGTCCGACTAAGCTTAATTTAAGTGGGGTAATATAATTTTACTATAAGTAAATGTCGACGACAGCAAAGAACTTCCGCAAACTACCCACTTTGTTTTTCATGATAGTTATTGTAATATTGTCGGCTGAGTAAGCCGACTAACGGTCTGTTTCAAAAACTTATCAGCTTGTGATTTTCCCTACTAGAGGCACGGACTTAAACTTTAAAACGAACGTATAGAAAAACGAAGGTATTTTTATTGAAATTGATCATTAAGGAGTGTAGGCGCATATCAAAGTGACAACCAGAGAAAGCTTAAAGTTAAATTTGTAGTAAGCCAGTAAGCACTTAAACGCATTTTTCAATGCATTTTGATGATCGCGCATATCTAGCGTAATTCCTTTGAAATGTATTTTCGAACGTAATCGTTTTCCTTACTTATTATTTTAAAAAGTCGGAATGTTGAAATACACCTATTATTTAGAAATTCCTTTGAATAATAAATGATGATAAATGGAAATTAACCCTACTATTAACGTCCAACGCGTCATGTCAACTAATGCCGGCGACAGTCTACTGGAAAGAGCTACTTATACCCACATTATTCTAACGGTTATGATCCTCAACGACTTGCGAGAGCGATTATGATGATGACGATAACACAAAAAATATTCGATAAGAAATTGTACCTTTTAATACGTTTTTTTATTACAGAAAAGTTCATTGTGAAGCTTAAGACTAGATGTCGTAAATATGAGAGTGTATAACAGCAAGTTTAGAAAATGTTTCGATGTAAAAGGGCTCTAACCGTTTGGAGACAAGAGAAAACTTTTTATGGTGTTGTTTTTGACTTCCATGACTTTTACTACAAACTTTCCTTCATGGGTTTTTAACGGTTAAATCATTCGTATTTTTACTTATGTCACTTACCTACATTTGTTCTTATTCAAATTCAAATTCAAAATATTCTTTATTCAAGTTGGCTTTGGGAGCTCTTTTGAATCGTCAGTATATTGGCTTATTATGTTTTGTTCTTAATATCGATTACCCTTTTGATTTTTTTAATTTTATTTATGATAAATTACATATCAAAAGTTACGTCAATGGCAAAAATAGTTTTTAAAAAGGTCCTTATTTTTTCGTATTTAATATACATTTCTATGCCGTCTTTCATCACTTATCCTATAATTGAATTTGGATTCATAGTACCTAATTAATTACAAAGTAATTGGTACAAGCATATCAATGGCTTCCTCTGAAAATTAAAGCGAAGTCTTTAGCTCTACGCGAATTAATATTAAAATGTTATTTCATGTTTCTATGTTTTGAAATAAAAACTACTTGTATTTTCACGTTGCAATGTTTAAATATATGTGTACATTTATATAGTAACAGTGAGTAAAACGATTGTTATCGTATTTTAGTACAAAAAATATATGTCAACTGACGAAAATACACTAAAACGAAAGGAATTATTTTACGTAGTTATCCATATGCTACGACATATCACGGACTAGATATTTAAGATTTGCTTCTCTAAACAAACAATATCCTTGGCTTTATATTAATTACCTATTTATTAGAAGGATAGCAAGCATAAAGCCTTTAAGCTGGTTATAAAGTAAATAGTAAATTAATAGCGTGAATTCTCTGAATCTGAATCTGAGAGCTAAGAGCTGGATTTGCGAATATAAATGTGTTAGAATTTCTTCCGGCCCAAGCAGCAGTAGCAGATGTATTAATATGAAATTCATTGAATAATCGCTTTAATAGGACAATAAATAAATTGCAATCTTTCAACAAGAGTTTCTTTATTAGTTTTTACACTATTACCCATATAGGTACAAAGTATACGAACCTGTCATTACAAACGTGTTTAATCTATTCAACACAATGTCGCAACAAATCACGTTTCTATTACACTCGACGGTCGTGAAATAACTAAATATTACAAGGTTGATTATTACATTAATGTGTTTATTAATTATATTTACAATTGATACCTTTAACCTGCAATGTTTCAACAGTTTGTTTTGATGTTAATCGCCAAGTGTAGTGTTTTAATTTTTTGCTATGTAATAAAACTTAAATCTCGGTTATAATCGTTAGAGGATAATTTTTCGAATTATTTTTTTCGCATAACGACGTTGTATAAATGTCATTTGTAGATTCCTTTTCCTCGAATTCTAACTTAGTGTCCATCATATAAATTTAATTTCGATATTTTGAAAATAAAAAAAAAACTGACAAATTAATTAATTTTTGAAATACTTATATTAAAACATAAATTAATGGAAATAGTTTTGTACTGAAATAATCTTTCCGCGCCTATTCAACAAGTTATCTCTCAGATCTTATATCTACAAACACGAAGTTACTCTATGTAATGAACCAAACACTTCGATATTGTGATCGGTGCTTTTATCAATTTACGATCTTTTAAAATGTGTTTTAAAATACACCAACATTTACTTAGCTTAGTTATGTTATATGAGATAACGAGCACATAATGCATAGGTCTATAAATATTTACATTTTATTGTTTTATTCATTAATCAATAAGTTATTATTAATTCTACATACATGCTGTGGGGTTTTTAATATGGGCACGGTCGGAATACCCAGACGGTACACCTAAAGCATTTTAAAAATGGTATCTTCTAAGAAGATGACATGTTTATTTATCGTTCAACCGAAAAATCAGATATGGCAAACAATAAAAGGTGTAAAAAGTATAATTTATAAGCTTAAGTTACGATATTCAAAACCCAGAACAGTGAAATAAACATTGCAGAAACAAAACGGATTTAAGCGAGATGAAATTAGTTTTTGACGAAATTAAAAAAGGATTTAAAAGTTAAAGGTATTTAAAATGTTTAATAATAATAAGCGTTTATATCTATAACAAAAAAACATTTTTACCATGCGAAAGTATAGCATGAATACAATGGTTAGAAAAAAAAGGTTTTTCAATAGCAATCGATAGTTTTTAGTCATTAGATGTTAGTATCTCTCTATCGTCTCCGGTTATTTACATTCACATTTTATAAGGTGTAGGGCGATGTATTTATTCAAAGCCTGATGCATTTTAATGAGACTTGCTTCAGGCCTTCCGTTCTTTTGATGCTAATTACTGAGAAACAATGTTAAACATCGCCGTCTAGATAAACTTTGTTCTAGCTTGTGTTATCTTATCATTGCCAATTAATTCACATCTAAATTAGAATCTGCAAAAATCGAATACAATGTAAAATTGTATT
>DVWM01000554.1:0-10099 GCA_018235105.1 Junonia coenia | reverse complement strand
TATTTAACAAAAAGAAGGTTAGCAAAAGGCGGGCTTAAAGCTATATAGCCTTATCTACCAGCCAACCTTAGCACGTGCAAGAAAGAGCGTACAGGAGATGCATAAAGCTAACTTTTTATTTAATTTTTTTATTTATTTACTTTGGAATTAATATGTAATAAAATCTAAACTATTCTAATATGTATAAAGGCTTAATGGAATCGAATTGAAAATCGAAAAAATGGAAGGAGATTCTGTTTGTTTGATGCCTCTTACTCAAACTATCATTATTCAATTTCGCATACACATTGCCAAAGGAACAGAAAAGGAATATTTACAAGGGTCAACTAGAAATATCGTTGCTGATAGCAAAATTGCTTTTAGACGTTCGGTAAATAGGATAATATAATATGTATGTATTTTTATGTGCCCTACAATCGGGTAATTCGTATCGATATAACAATTTATCATATATTGATCGAAGAATTTATTTCACAAACGAGCCTTATCAATGACAGTTGTCATTAATATTGCCAAATGCAGTAAAACGTTAACTAGGCCCAATTAGGTATTTCTAAATAAGTAGTGCGTATTCTTGTTAGCGAACCGGGATTAAAGATATTATTGTAAGTTGCAAAGGTTAAAGTTTTCTTGCCTTAACAAAATGATATATCGAAAACACAAAAGTACGTAGTTTAATGTCATGTTCTTGTTTGTTTAGTAATCTTATAATGAATGGACAGTTTCTGGTCTACAAAATTTGCTTATTTTGAAATTCATATCGACGGTTGAAAGGCTATTTGGTCTAAGCGCTATTTTTTGACATATATATTTATATACATATTTGGATAGAGAACAATTTGCTGATTCCAAATATCTACAAAAATGTATATGTCAAAAAAATGGCGATTAGATCAAATAGCCTTTCAACCGTCGATATGGATTCGTCAGGACTATTATTGTGTAGCCTATTGTATAGTAATAGTTGAACCAATTTACTTAGTTTAAAAGAATCCCATACTCAAACTTGGTGGTAGTTTTTCGCAAAGTACGAACAGAATGACTAAATTGTAAAGATATATAAGAATAATCAAGAAAAGCTTGTACCAACATTACTCTAGAACTTCATAATAATGGAACATAATCTTTCACTTAATTGACTATAAAAAAGTCAATGTATTTTTAACTCAATTGGTCAATAATTTAAATAAATTGTAATTAATAACATGGCGTGCGTTAGAGTAAACAATCAGACGCAATAATTCTGCGAGATTCGATACGTTTATGGCGAATTTACGAGTAACGATTAGTTGTTGTGCGGTAGAGCGAATAATCGTGTAAACAAATTGAAATCGATGATTTACTATCGATTAAAATTTACGATCGGCCGCGATATTTCGAGATACACGCGGATATTCGCTGAGTTATGAATGCATGAAGCGATTTGTATTTGTTTTCGTGTCGCTATATTGGGCTGTGAGTTTATGATCGCTAATCGTAACGTAATGGTTTCATTCTAAATTAGTTCATTTGTTTTTCTCTATTTTGTTTTATGACTAATGTTGAGAATATTATTAAGCATCATTCTTAAATTAGCATCATTGTGAAAAAAGCTTTGAAAAATAAGGGCATCTTTAGAAAAAGCGGCCATTGTATTAGATATCTTTTTGAAAACAAACATTTCATCCTCGCGGAAAATGAGGAGGGTTAGATATATAGGGCTCAATATATAATCGTAGGTACTAAACTTATGACTTTTCTCTAACTCAATCCAGACAGTATTTCAATAAAAGTATAATTTTATTAACTTATCTAGATAATTTTATTAGCTGTCGTATTTTAAATTCCTAACACTCCTAACTCGGTATAAAAGGTTTTTATGAACATTAACTAACAGAGCTATTAATCGGAAATTGTCGCGCCGTGTAGGGTTAAGTCGGACCGTCCCACTTTCCAACACAAGTGGAAAACGAGACACACTGACCACACAAAAATGTTACGATAAGAGCTGCTTCACACTGATCGCGTTTGCTGCAGTGCGGTAACCGTGACTTGATGATACATGCATCTATTAATATGAGTCAATCAAACAGCAGATCAAACGCATTGCTGCGTGGATTTTTCAATAACACAAAAAGATAGTCGCCGAATATAGACAAAAATTATAAGTACAAGTAGGTTAACAACTTAATCATCTATATTTGCTATACGTCTCGTAAATCAAAGCATTACTTGTGTGATCGTTTATGACAGGTGTGCATGACTATCAATATTTACTGAATAAACAGTAATATATAAATAGCTTTCATCTATTTACGTGTATTTGAATTAATTATCATAATGTCAAAATGTGATGAATAAAGAAATGAAAACGCTCTATGACCGCAACGCACTGCACCGCATTCAGTGTGAAGTTCGTAAGTCAAGTGGAAACTGACGTCTCACGTGTTCGAACCCAGTTTACAAAACATTGTTAGTAACTATGTGCCGTGCAAGTTGATTAGCGATTATCGTGTTGCGTTATATAGTTTTATATTATTTTATTAAAATGTGTAGGTATAAAAGTGATAAAAGTTTTGTTTTCGAGTCACATATTACACATATACCTAACATTGTCTTATGCGACGACTTCGATACCCTTTACCGTGCTTTACCTTGTAATAAAAGACATCTTTAAATATAAAAACGTTAAAAACATACATCTTTATGTCCTTAATTTTTTATTGATTTTACGTCTCAATGAACGTAGGTAGCTCTATAAATTATGTTCCGAGATACTTTTAATGATATCTCACAGTAAAATATACATTTATTTAACCTTGCTTACGAAATTACTTTGAACCCTTTATATTGAGCAGTCATACGTGTTCCACGCCCACAACATTTAGGTACCATTTTTTTTTAATTTAACATCAACTACAGCGCAAGCTGTCAAAAATGCCTATCTACGGAATTAGCAGCTAACGATATTTAATTATCCAGTACTAAATAATAATAATCACTACTATTATTGGTTGCTCTAAAATAAATAGAAATATGGAATTAAAACTGCATAAAAAACATTACGTACTTTAAACATATGATGATTACGAAATGACCATCACACCAGCATACTTTAACATATTCCTGTGGTAGACGCAAAACCATAACCACGTGATAATTCCACATAGTTTCACTAGAAAACCCTGAACACCTGGCGTCTGTCACTCCATCAATCAGATCCGAAGTTAACTTGCCACTTGCCACCGGACAACCTCTAATAGGCAACTCACACCTCCATTTATATGTAATTTAATGAAATCTATACTCTAACACGTTACCTTAGATTACAAAATCGCTTGTAATTTTTTGACAGATGGTATAATAATTCGTGTTATGGAATAAATTGAGATTAACACGTCACAACAGATGGAGTTTCTACCTTATATGTGTCACATGTGTCTAGTACTGGAATGTATGAAGACTTAATTCGTTTTTCCAATTTCGATCAGAGATACGATAGGTATTGATTACTTTATTATTTAGTCACTAGCAGCTTCCCTCATATTTATTACTCTTTAGGTTTTATCTTTTCGAAAAATCCATTCTCAGTGGAAACAACAGAAGAAAAAGTTCCTACCAAATTCTCATACGAGTCTTCGTCCAAGAGATGGCGTACTAAGTCACTTTATCATAGTTAATATTTTTTGTTTATGTAGATTATGATATGTAATATGTGTAGATATACTTATTATATCGATTAACAAAAGGAAACATTTACTTCGAGTCAAAACAAAGCGGAAACATAATAACCTTTTCAATAGTTTAAGTTTATCAATGGCTATCATTTTTTGTTTCCCGTCAAAAATGTCAATAGATAGTTTTTTGTGCTGATTTAAGATATATTATATATTTTGATTTGTTTGCAAAACAAGCTAAATTTTTATAGATTTAAATTGCTTGCGGAACTACATAGACGATAAAGTATTAAGAGTTTAAGACCTAATGTGGCTATCATTTACGTAATTACGCCTACTTATATGGATGTAGGAAGCTATCTATCTAGTCTACCTAATAAAATTAGTAACTGTGAACATAATTGGTTTTACATAACACTTTCATGATTGTCCATATATGAACCGAATGAGTCCGATCGATCTACGTATTTGCTAATTGACACTATCCGCTAACAATCTGGAACCATCCATCTTCGATGCTCTCGGGCCTATTAATTGACGCTGTGTTAGCTTTAAGTATTCCTAATTCATTAAACAAAAATGTCGTCCGATCGAGAAACAAGATATTGCAATTTTGTCGTGACGGTTTCGAGATTTTGTTCGCCATATATAAATTGTCGTCGCAATGAGTGAAATCGTTCTCGTGAATGCCAGTTACTAGTTATAAAATTCCGTTTAAATAGTTCTACGGTTAGGTGTTGGGATGTTTTAAGCGAGGAGAAATTACGACACGTGTACTTGATATACGATAATGAAAGCAAATCGTGATGAAAACCATTTAGATTACACGAAACACGGAACTACGGAGTAAACAAAAACTGACCAGTAATAACTTACCTATTACACATGCATTGATAGTTATCGCTTCAATTCATAACCATGTTGAGGCACGTATTTTATTTTCGAGTTGTCATCGCAAATCTAATGATATAAGTCTTTTTATAACATGATATATGTAAGCGAAGGCAGAAGACAAGATAGTTGTGTATAAATCACATAAGGGCGGATCGTAAGCCCACGCGAAACTCCGGGAGGTAGATACGACCCATCACGATACATCTACTTGTTAGGCTGGCTATCGAAAGGATATATAGCGCTTCTTAAAAACATGACAGGCTATCAAAGATTTTATAGTTCACTGCCATTTATGGCGACTACTACCAATACTTTCCAACGTGGAATCGAAACATGCTTTAGTTGTTGCTTTTATTTTTATGTACCGATTAGCATTCCGGTGCGTGCTTTAATAATTACGTATAAAGTGAAATAATAAATATCAACACCACGTCAACACTGAATTTGACAGCGAAATTCCCATTACCAAAATTATCCGCCATTTGTTGAATTCATTTGTTACGAAAAAAGGGGATAAATGAAGGTTCTTCATTCTCGACCGATTTTGTGCAAACTTCACATAAACCATCTACTAAATAGTTGGAACAAAGCCTAGGCTTGGTTTGGGTAGGTCAGCCCGTTCTTGATTTATAAAATTACAACGAAAATTGGAATTGTTTTTTTTTAATTTAGCTACGCATAAAGATCTCGGTGTATAGCTGTACTCTTAATGGGAAGGTAGTCTTAGTTTCAGACATAAGGTATGTACCTAATGCTAATCTAAGCGTAGGTGTTTGCGATGGTATTAGCGAGGCGATACGCGGCGCGCGCGCATATTATCCGCTCGTTACTCGTTACGTAAGAGGTCACTGAACTTCGAACTTGCGAACGACATATTAAGATGAGATGTGAACATTCGGGACGAATAATTTATTGTAATTTATTATACGCGATACATAACATTGACTTATGTTGAAATTGTTTGTTACGGGTCTTTATTATTATTTTGTTTTAGCTTTTGCCTAACTTTACTCATGGTATCACTACTTTTTCTAGATTGAAGGAACCCTATGTCCTTTTCCACACCTGTAAAGAATTATTTTGACTTTTTTCTTTGTATTCGTTCTTCACGCAAAATCAATTTACTTTTACCGACCTTTTTGTTTTGTTATGCACTTCAATAATTCAAGTTTCAATCCTAATTCAAGGTGTAAATTGGATTGAGGCAAACTTACCCAGTCATTTCCTTTCATTCATTCCTCACTCAACCCCACTTGTATTCGGCTTGAAAAAAGCAGACCCGATAAAAGACCCTGCCTCACCGTGACACGAAACTTTATAGGCAATCGAATCCTCATCAACTTGTAAATCTTTTGCTTAATGGCTAATGTATTTTATCTCGTAATTGTATGTCAAGTGCTGTAACTTTGTAACGAGTCGGGGTCGGTAATAACCCGCCTTATTTATTAGACTTTACTACCAAAGACATCGGTTGTGCTTGTTAACTCGCAGCCATTATTATTGGATATGCGATGTTCATTTGTTCCTTTATAACATAAACGATTCGAGATGTGAACGTTTGTTTTCCATTGTTAGATGTTCGCCGTCATGCTTCTTGGCGTGAACAAGGTTTCTGGTTAGGATCAGCAGACGACATGGGTAGTAAATTAGAAACTAATTATGTACTAGGTAATAGATAGGTATAGAATGTATCTGTTAATAAATTTCCTTGTATACTCGTAACACGCATGGAACCTTGTTGAAGCAAACTGCAAGATACCGATAAATCCAATTTTACTTTTAGTTATTTCGAGAACGTGCATGAATTGGACAAGACATTAAAATCTTTATTTGTACGCAAATTAGCGCACCTCTGTGTAATGTTTAAAAATACAATTGAAATGAATATCAGCCGCGACTCTGTATGGAAACCCTCGCATTCTTCATACCTTCTGCGCGCCAGTTCAACTGCGGGACCTTTACCTGCCGCACGATCTGTTCCATTTGCTTGCGACACATAAATTATTCAAAGGCATGTAAACACACACCTTATAAGCTCATGACCTGCGCCGTGACGTTTATCTATTCCAGCCCAAAGAAGTGTTTATAATGGAGACATTAAAATTCTCAGCCCTTTCAGCCGCGAACGTTGGATGCTATCAGCATAAATATTCGATGAATTTACGGCGGCTTTCACGACGCCAGATGGTCTGGTCGGTTGACCTTAGCATTTGGGTTTTTAACGTCATTCTGGAGCGATTCCGTACGGTTTACGTTGCCGGATGATGTATTTCCGACAGGCTCTCTGATTGCTCGTTTGTAGTGTGGTGTACCGAAATAAACTGCATTGGCCTTCGGATCTCTTATGTCAGACGTACGCAGGAAAATTGTGAGATTATTTAGTTGCGCATTAATACCTACTAATGTTCCGTCCAAACCTATGACCTTACGAGAAACATGAAGACAGATCTACACAATCTTTGACAAGCCTGTTCTATGTATTTAATGCTGTAACTAATGTAAAATGTAAGGTAATATTCAATGCTGTAAGTCGTAGTAATTTTTCTCCAGTGATTTGTTAAATACACTAAACAGGGAATCTCACTATTTTTTATTTATAACTTTAGTCTTTGATACGGTTTTTCGAATGCTACCAAATCTTCTGATAAGAAGATATAACACATGCAAAATAAAATTGTGCAAAGTTTTGAATAAAATATTAAATAGTCCAAAATATCAAAGGTCCAGTGTGATAGTTCAACGAAACCATTTGTCATCATCAAAAATATAAATTTTTTCAACATTAAAGTTTATTCTTGAACTCCAATACATAGCGACATCGAACTGGCGCCGACCTAAAAATATATCGTACCAACATTTTGTAAGCGACGCAATAAACATGTTCGCGAAATAAAAATAGCCGCGCTGAAAGTTGTTTCAATTCTTAATTTTCATTGCTTCGAAAATTAACTTCGTTTGTACGGTATACTATAATAATATGACATATTACTTATTTATATGATACCTATTATCGAAACATATCCCCAGTTTTGAATGACTCGCATGTCTAAGTAACAAGAATAAAAAAAATATTTTTCTTTAATATCTATTAATTTCTGCATGACAATAACAGTGACTTAAGTACGATTTTTTATACACAGTTGCGTACACAATTATTACACTAACGAATTAATAAAGAAAATTTAATAGAAAAATTCAAAAAAATATTAAGTAGATACATTTTCTGTACATTTGACTAGGAAATTGATCGCTACAAACTCTTGTCACTTGTCGCCAAGTGTGTCACAAACTACACGATTCATTAAAGAGACAAGTCTCGCGATCGAGTTTTTTATTACGCATATTTTTTACTAATTTATAGGAACATTCTGTAAGTGTCATACAGAAGTAGCTATTTTGAAACGCTCACAAATCGACGTCCGCTAAGTATTGGCTTTGGATCACGGCCAGTTCGTGGAAACACGAAAAAATAATCTTCCCAACCTTGAGGGTGATTTTGAAGTTCTGATTGACGGCTCTCGCTCGCAAACAAACATCTTGGTTAATTACGACTAGAGGGATAAAGTTTTGTTTTTCATCAGCGGCTACTGTAATATTGGCATAATATAGCACAGTGGCGGATTTACCCATAACCATACATAGGGAAAATAGTATATTTAAGATAGGGAACGAAGGGTGTCGACCTTCTTTTAGTTCATTTCGTATATGTCACATAGAGGATGACTAGCTAGGGGCACCGTATGAATCAGGGCCTAGGGCACCACTTGTATTAAATCCGCCACTGATATAGAATCTTATGACGTCACATAAACTCAATGAACCAACATGGCGTGGTTAAGGGTATTTTTGACACCGCTCGCCCCTTATTTTACGTTCGCTACGTAACGGACTAACGGAAGACATCCTAGGAAACCCAGGCTTAAATCTCAGTTTATAACTGCAGTATCATAATGTAAGTGCGCCTCATAAACATTACTTTTACACAACTTCGGCACTTACAACAGTTCACACTTTAATCTCTTATCATTTTCCATTAAACATTCTACCGTATCTAATGTCTATAAATCATTAAGAGCCAAGTTCATTGAATTACTGTTAGATCATAATAAAATTGATTCAATGTTTCTAATATTATGACGATAGATAAATTAAGCTTTTAAAGTCCAAACACTAGAGAAGAGAAATGGTAATTTAATTTTTGATTTTTCTCTAAAAAGTTACTTTGTTTTTGAATGGAGTTTGCTTTAGAAATTTTTACCCCCTACAACCCCTTCTATAATCTATATAAGAAAACTTTACTAAAAAGCATAGTGCGTGCATTACAAACTTGTACCTATTCTACGAGTACCATGAAACCGAGGACACAGGCGTACAAAATCGCTTATATACTTTACCGATTATACGCACTAAAAACACAGCGTGTGTAAACCCTTAATTTTTTACAAACGAACCTAGTCTTCTGACTTAGGTACCTTAAATGAATTAGTTTTTTTATAAAAGCTCAACAAAGAGCTGTAAGTTCCTGTTGATTTTCCATTCAATTAGACCGACTGAAAACGTGACTTAATTTTTTTACGTTCATTAATCAATCTCACTTGTTAAATACAACACAATGGATTGATAAAAAATAATCGTTCAATCATTACCAGTACTAACATATCGAGTATTCCGCTAATGGAGGTCGTTGACCCCACCCTGATCTATTTTCTAATCATTGGATAATACTTGTCGTGAGAGGGCCTTTGTTGGCGAATAGGATAGCAAAAAATATATTGATTACTCTTTTGTTTGTTTGTTTACGTGTGTGGTTCTGGGAACGGATCTGATTGATATCCGGGTTTATTTTTTGGATTGCTTGTGTTTACTACATAGATGAAAATAGCTCAATGAAATTGAAGTAAGAGAATTAAAAAAATAGAAGTTCATTATTTTTTTTTCAACAGATACTTTAGCATTACGTCGACAGTTTCATTGATACAAAATTATGTTGCTTTTATAAAAATGAAATTTCAGAATTTGAAAAACGCGGACAAATTTTTTTTAATTGTATAAAAAAATTACAACAAGGACTTTTTTACCTGGAAATGGACTAGCAAAAAATATCAACATAAAAATATATGAAACATAAAAAAATAAATGAAGGCTTCATATAATATTTTCAATGTACCCACGGCTTACGGCATTGACCTCGGGCGAGATCGTATTGCGTCAGTTCACGTAAC
This sequence comes from Junonia coenia, assembly GCA_018235105.1. NCBI lineage: Eukaryota > Metazoa > Arthropoda > Insecta > Lepidoptera > Nymphalidae > Junonia > Junonia coenia. The sequence goes on along the minus strand of DVWM01000554.1, from coordinate 327 downwards.
AGCACGAATACGACATTTATTATTATTTTTACGTATTCCGTGATACGTAATCCCAAAATCTTCCGATTTTTCTCGAAAATGATCATTTCATGTTTTAAATCCGACTTTATTTTTTTTATATAGTATATAAACGGCAAACGAGTTGACAGATCACCCGATGGTAAGTGAATGCTATCGTCCATGGACACTTGCAACACCAAAGGAGCTAAAAAATGCGTTGCCGGCCTTTTAGGGAGTATGGAGGGGGAATGGATGGGGAATTAATGGGGAAGGGGTGGGGAATTAGGCCTCCGGTACCCTCACTCACGCGGCGAAACACGACGCAAG
>DVWM01000553.1:0-10102 GCA_018235105.1 Junonia coenia | reverse complement strand
AGGTTTGTGTGAAGTCCCCTTATATTACAGAAATCCACGTTGAATGTGGAAGGGGTTGCCGCTGTAGAAACTTTATTTTTCCTTCTTCGTATAGCCATTAATATATAAAATGCGAATCACACAGGAAAGAAGATGGGATTGAATGTGATTTCTTCAGCAGTCGCACGGTCAAAAGTGAACTGCTCACTGTCCAATGGCAATGAACGGGTTTAGTGTATTGCTGGCACGGAGGACGGAAGGGCCCCCGATCCAATCCATTGGTCGATCATCGGGTTCCACTCCAGGCTCCCTTCCTGGCACGGTGATCGATCAATGGACTTTTTTCGGCGGCGGCGGGACAGCCTCCCAAGCCGGGATAAGCCGGGGTTCGGGTCCCCTACGGACCACCGGGCGGCCAGCGGAAAACCGTTTCATCGGGTCTCCCTGGCCTCCGCGCCAATGTCACACGCTCGAACACGAACCATAGACATCTGGCTAATGCCGGACCACGAAACTGCCGGAGCAATCACATTCACAGGAAAGGAACAAGAAAAGAAAAAGGACAGTCTGGCATATATGCAGCGTGGCCGGAACGCGTCAGAGTAACCGACACTTTGCGGCCGGGTTCGCATATAGGTGGTCGCAAGCCAGTCGGGGAAAGGGCCCCCTACCACCGAATCTGCTGGGTTACTCGCCTCATACGAGATGCTGACCTAGCTGCAGAGGAGAATTGTATTCTACCACCCGTCTCTACTTATTTAAGCAACTATTAAGTTAAACTTACCTCATCTTCTTCGCCTGTTGTGACAACTATTTTATCAGGAAGAGGTACAATGGGCTCGTAATGTGGGTCATACTCTTCTTCTGCACCAGCTCCAGCACCAGAATTATCAGCATCGCTGGCCTTAGATTTATCATCAACCTCAGTAGTTTTACCTCCAAAAAGCTGTTGTCCTGCACCTTCCCATTGGAAGTCAGATTTTTCTGCAAAATATTTTTAGATAAATATTTTTGACACAAGTACATTAAATCTGTTATATTTATTTAATAACTCACTTTGAATACCAAACCCAGGAGTACTTGACGATAATGCTGCAAATGTTAATACATTATCGACTTTGAAAGGAGTTTTCTCTTTTTTTGTATCTTGGACATCAAAAATTGATTTTACTTCCTTATTAGTATCATTGGCACTCTCTGTTTTTTCAATAGGTGCTGCAGGTTTTTCAATTGATAGTGAAGCTGGTTGTGGTTTCACATTATCCTGACTTTGAAGAATAACATTTTTTCCGAATGTGAATTTGCCAGTAGAATCTACATTTGTTTTTAACTCCACGTTTTTATCTGCAAATATGGAAGGATTTTCTGCAGCAGCTTTTCCAAAGATAGATTTCGCATTCTCGTTTGGTTGGGTTGTATTACCGAAAGTAAAGGTCCCAGTGGAACCAAATATTCCAGACGATTGAGTTGTTTTAGAAGCTGCCTGTCCAAATATACTACCTTGAGTACTTGGTGGCCCTGATTTTGTATCTACTGAAAATATTGATTTATTTGTTGTTTGCAAATCGCCTTTATTGTTTGGAGGATTAAAACCAAATATAGATTTATTAGAAGACACTCCAAATTTATTTTCTCCAAATATTGATTTTGTTTCTGTGAATCCAAATGCTGACTTCGTTACTGGAGTTTCAGTATCAGCTGGTGTGACCACTGAAATTAATTTTGGTGCAGCTAATATTGATGATTGTGTCTGACCGGCACTAACAAATGAAACTGGTTTAATAGGGTTTTGTGACTTTTCTGTTAAAGTGTTTTCTTTATCTGGCGTGTCTTTTCCAAAAATGCTTGAATTAGTTGGAGTTGGAGATGCTGCTTTAGTGTTAGATCCATTCGTACTTAATGGGGTGCGGAATATTGTAGTGTCAACGGTTTTATCGAAAAGATTTGGTGTTCCATAAACAGAATTGGCTGGGCTTTGGAAACTAAAAGTAGACGTTTTGAGTGGCGTTACAGTCAAATCTTGCTTCGGTAAAATTTTCGTATCTTTAATTTTATTTTTATCTGATTCCGACTTGACATTATCGTCTTCTTCACAACCTCGACATCCTTGACAGGGTTCCTTACTTTTATAGGTATAGAAATTTTCAGGTAACATTAATTCTTTTGCTTTTTGTTTTTCTTCATTTGTTGCTTGTATTTCTTTTATAAATATTACTTCATCAACATCGGCGTCTTTATTATTAACACCTTTATCTTGGCGATCAATAGAACCATATTTTTCTTTTAAGGCATTATCAATGGCTTCTTTAAATTGCATAGCAACTTCCTTATTTTGGAATCTAAGACAGAAATTCTGTAGCATTAATTCACCTTCACTGAAATCATTGGCAACAAAACACCAGGTTTTTTCATCTTTAGGTTTGTACATATTGTCAGGAGTCAGTGCATAATTTAAGCATATTTTATGTACTTGTTCTCTTCGCATCACCACCCTAAAAATACAATTTTAATTAATAAAATATCAAAGATAAAATAATCTTTATCAAAGTTTATCAATTAGAGCTCGTAATAGAGGTCTGCCTCAACCGGCGCCGAATCAACCTCTCAGTGGATGGGAGAGAAGTAGCAAAATGTAAAAACTTCAACTAGAATCTTGTCAGTAAATTTCTACTGAACAATCATCACATCAACCTTACCAAGGTTGTATAAAATGAAGTTGATTTTTTTTTTGGAGAAGAAGAGAAGAGAAGGAGAAGCAAGAATATACAGCCAAAAAGAGATTATTATCAGCTATCACGAACTTAAGTCATATTATAACAAAAAAAAAAAATATTTCAAAAACCACGGGGTTTTGAATCAGAGGTTATTAGTTCAATGACTTTCAAACTTTAATAAGCTCCACTACTTGTCAATGCCGTATGGCAAATCTTTCTGCCAAACACGATACTACATGATACATAAATCTTAGTTTAATATATAGTCTTTACCTTAGTTTTCCAGTTTCCTTGTGCTTTAAAATTTTAACAATGCCAATTCCACGTTCTTTCCATTCTCCTGTGGTAAATATGTACAGTTTTGCCCTATGTGCGTAAAGTTCATCTTCGTTTTCTTCGCCAGTGACAACTTCAATCTGAAAATAAATTTAAGCAAGTTGAATTATATTTCATTTATTTATAAAAGTTGCATCATTTTTATTTCATACAAATTTGTATTTACATGTACTATATAAAAAACTGAATACATTTTGATAAATGAGATATTGGTAACAATGGCTATTGATTTAGTTATAAATGAAGTTGTATACGTCAATAAAAATAAAAATAAGATAATCATGAAAGTCATTAAATTATAAAAAAAGACATGATAAAATAAAAGAGCGAGGCTCCATTGTTTTATTATTAGATTGGTGACACCTTGAGGGTAGTCCCACTTAATGCGACTAATGTTGTAAGATCCGGAAGAACTCCTTTATGAAGATATCACTCGTGTTTGTAAAAATAATTAGTTGACATTTTAGTAAAGATGAGGGTGAATATTAACTTACCTTATCAGGCATTGGAATCACTGGGCTAAAATGAATATGATGTCCTTCATCCTCAGAGGCATATTCATTATCATCACTGTCATCTCCTTTTTTATCCTTTGGCGACTTGCTGGGACTCTTTCCTTTAGCTTGAGTTTTAGGTTTAAAAGAAAATTGGAATGTTCCACTTTCGTTATTCCCAAATGAGGCGATATTTGGTTTTGGAGTTGACAATAAAGCTGGTTTAACAGGCGTCGTTTTAATACTTTCTTCTTCTTTGTTTTTCATGCTAAAATTGATGGGAACCGCATTTTCGACCTCGGGTTTAAAAACATTCTGTGTCTCTGGTACAGGAGTGATTGATATTCCAGAAGCAACCGTTTTATTTTGGGGAATGCCAAAGCTGAATTTTTGGGAAGCATTTGTGGTTACATTTGAAGTAGTGACAGATAAATCTGTTTTCGGTACACCGAAATTCTGAGGTATCCCAAAACTAAACTTTGGCTCGGATGTACTCAAATTCGCCTGAGCGTTACCACTATTATTGGAAGGAATTCCAAAATTAAACTTTGGTACATTCTCTGAAACCGGTTTTACGTCTTTTTTCATGTTTGGATCCTTCGGACTATTACAGGCATTGCAAAATTCAGTACTAGCTTCATTTCGAATATAGCATTCTTTACATTCCCAAGAGCCTGGCTTAGGTTTAAATTTAGCGCCCCAGTCAGTGGTGCTGCTAACAACATTACTAGAATTAGTGTTCGTGGCCTGCGGGTTTGGTGTTTCACAACAAGCACATTTTGTAAATGACTCTAAATTATTTGTATAGCATGTTTCACAAGACCAAGAACCTGGCTTAGGTTTAAATTTGTCACCAAATCCACTATTTTGTTTTGAAACATTCTGTTCTTCTTTAACAGCTTTGGATACGTCACCGATTTTTGATTGGGCACTTTTGACAGCATCTATGAAATCATCGCATGCTTGTACTGTTTTAAAACGTAGACAAAATGTTTCTGGTACTAACTCACCCTCTGAGAAATCTTTAGCGCACCATGTAACTGCTTTGTCCATGTTAGGCATTTTTTGGAATACCATTTCTTTCGTTACACCATGGTTACAGCAAACTTTCATGATTTGCTCTCTTCTCATCAATAGGCGGATTTTTTGATTATTATCTTTACGCACTAATAGTTTGATATTACCTAGCCCTCTTTCTTTCCATTCCTTGCCAGTGACATCGAATCGTAATAACTTGGCTCGGTGTTCAAACAAAACAATTTCGTCTTCTTCGCCAGTTTTTTGATCAACAAGAGCAGGCAAAGGTATAACTGGTTTAAATTCGGCAGTCGGTTCAAATTCCTCAACCGTATCAGAAGTATTCAATTTACTTGTATTGGAAGAGTTTTTGTCTGGTGTTTGCACAGAAGTAATATTTTGGGAAACATTTAAGATATTTTGAAAAGGTGTAGAAGTTGCTGTTTTAAATGTCAAGCCACTAAAAACATTAACTTTAGTTGTAGGTACCTCTGCAGGCTTAGTGTCAGTGAGAATATTTTCTATAGATTTGAAAGAAGGTGTAGTGTTAAAAGTAAAGCCTCCAACAACTGTTTTCCCAGAGGGAATATTCACTGAATTGTCTTTAGCAGGTGTACTGGACTTAATATTTTTTTCATCTTCATTTCCACTTTTCTTATTATCAATGGCATTAGAAGTTTGGTTTACACTTTCCTTTCTGGCTTTTTCAAATGTATCGAAAAAGTCTTTAGCTATATCAGCAGTTTTAAATCTGATACAGAATTTTTCAAGAATAACAGTTTCTTCTGCAAAGTCATTAGCAACCCAGAAATAAGCCTTCGTCTCATTTTTCATAGGTTTTATTTCCATTTCAGGCAAAATTATGTGATTTGCACAAATTTTATGCACTTGTTCACGTCTCATAAGTACCCTGACTTTTCCAGTAACTTTATGTTTAAGCAATTTCATCTCACCAATACCTCTTTCTTTCCACTGCTTATCAGTGAAACGAAACAATTTAGCTCGAGCACTAAATATAACTGTTTCATCTTCTTCACCTGTAGTGACTTTGACTTCAGCGGGTAATGGTATAATAGGTTTAAAGTCTGGACATGGATCATAATTTTCGATAGATGTATTACTTCTTTCAGAAAGTGTTCTAGATTTGTTAAGACTTGTATTAGGGGACAATCCAGAAAGCACACCATCAACAACATTTTTAGAGTTATCAAGTTCTTTAACAGTATCAATAGAACTTATTTTAGGTATTACATTTTCCTGTGGTTGATTGGTTGTAAATATTGATTTTGCATTCCAATTTGATGCGCTTGAAGAGGTCACAATTGGCTTATTACCAGATGGAGGGAAATGGAAGACAGGAGGTGCTACCGTTTTCGGATCATTCGAAGTAGGCATCTGAATTTGATAATTATGAGGACTTCCTTTTATATGTTTTTGAGGTATTGTAACACTTAAAACTGGTGCTGGAGTACTAGTACATGTTGGTAAAGGATCAGAAGACGTAATTACAACATTGACGGGTAACGATTTAGAAGATTCTTTTGTATCCAGTACAATTTTCGATGTAGGTATTACAGGTGGCTGAGCAATGGAAACAGGAGGGACTGTTGGAACATTGTGCACATTATGTGCTGTAGGAGGAGGGGCAACAGTAGGGGCTGCTGGTAAAGTTGTGGGAACAAGATGTGCTGCATCTAGGTACATTTGCTCTGGTGTTGGATAAACCCCAGGATAATTCATCTGGGTTCTCGTAGGATCGAAAATTGGAGGTGCCCCAGGTACCGATGATTGAGCAAATTGTGAGTATTGATTGTACAGATTATAAAAGTTTTGTCCATATAACTGGTAAGGATTGGATGGTACAGAGAAAGGTGGCATAAGACGTTGTGCATACGGCGGTATTACTGGTGGTGTCGTAAAGGGTAGATGTGCACCAAATGTTGATGTATTTTCATTTGTTCTATAATCTTCATCTAAATTGTATAAATCACTTTCATCTATTGTTTGCTCTGAGGAGGTCTTCTTTAATTTATTAATTTCCTTTCTTAAGTCTGCTATTTGTTTTTTCAATTCAACAACAACTTTGCATTCTTTTCTGCACTCATCTATTTGTTCTTTAACTTGATCTGCTGATATTTTAAGTTGTTTAAATTGTTCTGTTGTTTTTTCAATATTAGAATTGATGGTACTTATAATTTGACTTCCCAATTTACGATTCTCTTCAAACCACTCTCTAGTCTGTTCCATGAAATCATTTATTGAGGCATCACGCTTCTGTAAGTTCTTTATTTGTTTTTCTATTCTTTCTAGGAACACTTGATCTGACTGTGTGTTTTCAAAAAGTTGAGAATCCGTTGCAGTACGGTAAGTAGTAGAATTCACATTAAAATTATGTTTCATCACTTGTTTAGGTGTAGAGCTTGTGTTTCGAAAAACATTGGCTTTGAAGCGCATTGATCCCATTTCACTAACAGAAACATTTTCATCAGATGTATCATCGTTTATAGCATTAGACAGATCAGGGTCAACTCTATTGAGGTGTGATTCTATGTCTTCAATAAGTCCTTGTATATCATTGTATAATGTTTTATTGTTATAAGTTTCCACTTCTTTAATTTTATCCAGGGCTTTGTAAGCAAAATTTTTAGCTTTTCCTAGTAATAGAATATACTTATTTTCAGTATCAGTACTTTTACCCATCTTTTTTTCTTCAAATGCAATTTTTTTATATGTGTCACTCAGATGGTAATAGGCTTGAGGAGACTTCAAATTATTTAGTAAATTAATAACTTTTTCATACTCACCATCATTCAAGTGATGGAGAGCTATATAAATTTTACTCTCTTCTAATAAATTATTTATTTCTTTTGTATCCAGGTCTTCATGTGCATAATCAAATAACCTTTTTTCAGGTAACTTAATAACCAGTTTATTTTTTAATTTCTCGAGAAGTGGTATTGCTGATGAGTAATAAAGATAAGCCCTTTGCTCTAAGTTGGTTTTTTCTTCAAATTTAGATGTAATTTTAGCTAGCTCACTGAATATACTACCCAAAATAGTCAAAAGCTCAGGGTCCAAGCCATGATTATCAATGCATCGAACAACTTCAATGCCTCGGCTTAAAGTTGAACGTATGTCTGTAAATTCAACACCTAATTCATTTTGACTTAGTTTATAAGCGCAATCCCACCATTTCATTTGAGGCAGAGAACATAATAAGTCAGTTATATTGGCTGGAAGAATTGGCTTCTCTAATGCCATGTAATTCATTTTCTTTCTGTGTTTTTGAGCAGTTAATGCTGAACTGTAAAGGAATGCTAGAATGTCCATTTTATTCAATGTCTCAGGGCCAGAGCTGATTGTAGATGAAGTTAACATGTCAAACAAGGTGCATTTAAAATCAGCAAAATTTTTGTAATTTAGTAAAATCCACACAAAGTGATGAAGAGAGTTAGGATATTCTCTTTGCGCATCTTCATCATAAGCTTGAACTTCTACTTTTCTTGGTAGTCTTAATGCTGGTACATTTAAAGCATTTGAAGCTAAATAAGATGACTTTATTTTTGCTAGTTGTTCTGGTGTTGTAAAAATTTTTTCATACAGCTTGTCTTTCCAATTTGTGCCAGAACATAGTTGTGATATCTGATCTAATATAACTTGACTCTTTTCCTGGGCAATAGATTGTAGGTAATGCCCAGCCTGTGAGCACCTAAATGATCCTTCTAAGTACCAGCGGCGAACAGCTGTCTGTTGCCTTTCAGGTGCATGTGTCAACCAATTGACTTTTGAATCAAGAGGAATTGTTTGCCAGGCCAACAACATCAGTGGTGCTGAAAATTTTTTTGCATCCCTCCAATTCAGTTGTTCTTTCTTAGCTTTTTTAAGCAAATAAGTTGCTACATGGAAAACTAATTGCCCCCTATGGTGTTGTAGAAGACTAGTATGGAATTCTCCAAATCCTGGAGGTGATCCAGATTTTGCAACAGCTTCTATAGCTTGATCATAAGCATGGATGTTATCACTACATTCTAATAAGCTTTTTGTTGAGACACTCGGTACCTCTGCTAAGCTTAAAATGCAAATCTTTTCTTTGACAGTTAAAAGGAGTAACTGATATAACCAGTCATTTGTCTCCAAAGGGTTATATTTCAAAATTTCTGAAAGGGTTTCATACCAGGCAAAATTATTAGGAAATAATTTTTTATCTAATTCAATATTGCAGCTATGGTCAAATGCTTCCTTGTATTTGTTGTGGTAAAGATAGTGCTTTAACAAGCGTGCATGAAGTACTGCATCTTTTGGTCTCACTTCCAGCTCACTTTTTAATAACTTCACTAATGCCTCAGGGTCTGGATCGGCGACAGCAAGAAGCTTTTCTCGTAAACGGAATGTTACTGGATGTTTGGGAAAGGTAGCCTCAGCTTTTTCACACCAAAATTTTGCACGTCCGGGATCTATGTCGACTTCATCATCTGCTAATAGCTCGCAAACTAAAACAAATTAAAAATATAAATATGCATATATTGTATGCAGATACTGTAATATGAAACGTAAAACCAATATAATTGCAAATACAAAATATAATCACAATTGTTAATAGGTTATGTTTGAAAACAAAACAATTTGAATTTAAAGTAACAAATATCAATGTAAGACATACTATCAGGTATAACGAAACATTTCTAATAATTTTATTTAATTATTACTTAGCTGTGAAAAGTAATATTATCAAATATCAAGCAATATTACAAAATAAATCAAAATACAATTTTTATAAAAATTGATCAATACCATCCAAGATTGTGCTGGTCTGGGTTGGGTCAATATCGAAAGAAGTTTTGAATTGTTCAAGAGCCTTTTCTTTCTCTCCTAGTTTTTGGAATGCCTGTCCGAGAAGTTTGTGTGCGGCTGCATTGTTGGATTTTTGTGTAAGATACTGTTCGACATATTTCTGGCAGTTTCCATAATCTCCAACTTCGTAATACAACCGCGCTATTGAATATGCTCTAGTTGTGAACTGTAAAACATAAAAATGAGATATAAATACAATTGCATGACTAAATAAAAATAAGTAAATATAATTTTTTACATACGTCTTTCGATGACAATTTGAACATCAAACTTTCCACGTGTTTATCGACGTCTTTTTTATTTCTATACATTTTCACAAGTTATCCCGATTACCGCTTAACGCACTAACTAAATCTGTAACTGAAGAAACTCAACGCCGTAAAATACAAATCTGATGAACGGTAATGGACCTCGTCATTATTTTTGCTCAAACCTCAAACGCGAGTTGTAAAAATTTTTGACTTAAGAACAGGGTTGTCAGAAAAAATCTAAAATGTGGCCTGCACTTTAAAAAAATAAAAATAAATCAGTGTAGCTTCTGTTAAAATGAAATTTACAATAATGCACTTATAAATTTACATTTTATGAGTTCTGTGATATATATTGCATATTTTATGAAGATTTAAGAAAATAATTCAATTAATTTCAGAATTCTTTTTTTATTAGTCTCTTATGTTTAAATTTAAAAGAATTTAAAACAAAGCTTTTAAA
>DVWM01000552.1:0-10102 GCA_018235105.1 Junonia coenia | reverse complement strand
CACCCTCGCCCCTCGCCGCCCCCGCCACCCCTCACCGCCCCGCCGCTGCTCTCTGCGCCTCGTAGCTCTCGATACCCTCTTCCGCTGCCTGAAAACTGACCCGAGTTCCGCGCTAGCTCAGCGGACGCGACTCATTGCTTCACTGCGACTTCTTTACTCGCATCGATGACTAAAGAAGTGCTCGTTGCAACTGTTCGTACCTATGTATAGGTCAAAGTAAATTGAATATTTGAAATAATATCAAGTTATCTTATATTCTTTGATGTAAAAAGGCTCATTACTTTATCTCTAAAATTGTAACCTAGAAACTTGGGTAGATTCTTCTCCTGTATTTATGAAGCTCATATCTAAAAGACGTAAGGACATTAAGGGCGAGAATAGTTTGTCCTTGGCTAATTATTTTTTAGAACAATCTACTTTTGCGTACACTCTTTAGGGTGAATTCATTTGACGTAGGATGGCGGAACTAAAAGAGTTTCGTTGAAGAATTGGATCGACCACTCAGAGTTCCTTACTACAGTTTTCTTCTGGACTGAAACTTATTCAGGGAAGAAAAATATATCTTCTCACACGCCAATATAATTGCTCACGATCAGAGATCAATCAGCTATGCTCTATTTTTAACGGGGGGAAATCTTTACAGATACCTGACTCTTGGGGGAGAGGTCGGTTTATATGTTAACTGACTAAAACTCTTGCGATGGTCGTCATCAGCATAGAAACGGAGAGGTTTCAGGATCGTTTCCGCATGCTCATCATTTATCCAACTAAGGCAACTGATAGCATATACCGATGGAATCTGGACCTTAATTCGGGACGTGATGTTTATTCTTCCGTTCAACCCTTATAGAGCTATAAGTGCTTATATATCATAATAGGTATATGCAGTAAGAATTATTAGAGAATCGTAATTATTCAAGAAAAAATCTGTCAAGCGTCCTTAAAGAATCCTTCGTACGCGATTCTCGTTTTTCTGTTTCAATAAACTGATTTAAAAATATTTTTATCAATCTTAATTAGATTTGGGTCGTTATTCTAGTTAGTTGAAAAAGTAAACAGGCAGCAGTTTAATTTTTTAGCAGTAAGTTTTTTACTAATTAAAGCATTAGAATGCTCAATCTAAGTGTGTATGTACAACAGCTGGCTTATTAAATACGCATTTGCACTAATTTTGTAACCAGATCTTTCATTTATTATCTAGGTATGTTAATAAAAATATATGTAAAATAAATTAACGATTTATTTATTTTTTCTTCAAACTAGTTTTTGCCTGCGGCTACGTACACGTGGATGTGGTTTATCTGGGTAAGAAACCGGAACTGAAAAAATGTAATATTTAAATATCTGGGCCTTAACTTTACATCTGCAAAATGTCATGGCATTCCGTGCAGTAGTTGTGGCCTGAAGGCGGTCTTTCCTATTTTATAAAATATAGGTATAAGTAAGGAAACTTAAGATGAAATACAACGAGTTAAAGCTCTAACATAATAGGACGTCGTGTCGTCATTTTTAGCGAGGCTCATCTCAATGGCAGAAGTGCAGAATAAGGAGTCCGTTACGATTTCATCCAATGGGGCCGGACAAAGTCGTATTTTCCGAGCAGATTAGGGACGGGGAAATAAGTCATCCGCTTTTCGTTTAATTTGTTTTCTAACCAATTATTCACTTCCATAAAAAGATCATCAGGCTTGTCAGCTCCTAATAAGGGCCTACTCAGGGCCTGAGCAGTGATATTTAAGCCCCTGCTGCCAAGTTATAGTTACAGCACTAGCGCCTTGTATATTTTCAACACGAACTCGTAATGTTTAAGGATGTTTGACGTTGTAAGGTGCCAAGCGCAACGTAAGTATTCGTACCCAAGCTCTCAATTGGCTCAAGCCAATTCGATTAGGGAAGGGACAAGGGAGTGATTTAGAATTGTAGCAATGAAAAAAAATTAAAAGGCTTAGATTTAATTGAAAAATAATAAAAGGATAAGATGATTTATAAAGTTAATCATTTATTTCGACATAAATTATACATAGTTGAATCAGCAGACTTGACCGATATTAAAAATTATTTAATTATATAATTACGTACCTACTGCAACGACAGGAAACATTTCGCAAATGAGGCTAGCTTTGTATGCTTGATTACTAACCTTAGTATTAGAGACATGCAAGCCTCAATTATACAATTCGGTCTAGTTAGCTGATTGCGAGGAAGCGAGATCTCTCTGGTGTGATCGGGACTAGGCATGTTATGAAGAGAACAGTAACCGAAATTATCGGATATCCGAAGTAAACTATCCGTAACCGAATCCGAGTTATAAAAGTTTCGAATAATTTTCTATAATAGCGAACTCTATCAAACGTGTTAAAAATAATAATAATTTTTATTGCCAAAAATATACCGTTGTTTTTTACTTTTTTAAATTTTCTTAAAACGGGATAATCCGAAAATATTGTAGTGTAGTATATAAGCAGATGACACTTGGTATTGAGGAGCAGTAATAAATTTATCTTCAAACCTAAAACATCTACTTTATTTACCTAGTCCCGTCCTTACATGGCGACCCTGCCATTTAAGGTTCGGTTTCGGGTTCTAGCAAAGTGCAATAAAACAATATGATGTCGCGCTGTGTAATATTGGACATTCGTGTATTTAATTGTTCGAACGTTAGTAGCGTCGTTATACAAAATGGGCAAAGAACAAAGTAAAGAACAAATTGTGATTGCACAGAATGCCGCCGGAGGCGTGAATTCGGCCGACGTGGAGCTAATACACCAAAATCAGAAAGTGACAAATATAATTTTGGGTATTTTTCTTTTACTTTTAATTTTGGGGGCAAAGTTCGCCATATATAAATTATATAAACGCTGCCACATAAACTGGATGCGTCAGGAGATGGCCAGGAGCGCTTTCAGACGTTTGAGCATCAGGCGTGAACCAAAGGCTGAAGAAGGAAATCAGGAACGTGTCGTTTAGCCTGGAGCCGCATCAATAGCCCTGCCCTGCCCTGCCCTGCTCATAGAAAAATAGGAGTGTAAAAGTGTGAAAAATATATAAAAAGTGAAGTGAAATTGTGTCATCAGCAAAGGTGTTATGGTATTATAGACAATAGATATATTCATATTTTATTATTTTTAAGTGAATATTTTTAAGTCCATTTTTTTTGTTACATTTCTGTACTAAGTATTATATTATGTTTCTTGAGATTTAAATGGATCATATATTAGATATAAAATATCAAATTGAGAATATAAAAATTAATTTAATTAAGCTGAGTAAAGGAAAAAGAACTAAAAAGTTGTTAGAACAGAAATATTTAGAGGCAAAAAGTTTATATAACGAACATATAAAATATCGTGACGAGTTAAACTTTAATGCATCTAAAGGGTATATAAAAAAGGAAGAGATAAATTACTTATTAGTTGCTTGCGAGGAAATTGAATCGTTTTATCAAAAAATCCAAACATTTTGTTTAGTTAGTGACCAAGATTTTAGCATCATGACTGACTTTGATATGAAAACTGCTACTTCTCTTCTACCTGTTATGACAGGAGATGAAGAAGTGACTAAAAAATTAATAGATTGTATAGAATTCTATAGCCAAACCATTAGGAAAGAACATGAGCAGTTACTTATTTCTTTTGTCCTTAAAACTCGTTTAACTAAACATGCCAAATTACGTTTATTATCTAACTATGAATCTTCCACAGAACTTATTGCCGACATGAAAAATAATCTGTTGACTAAGCAGTCAGGCACGGCACTACAAATAGAAATGTTAAAATCTAAACAGGGTTCGCAGAGTATTGAGGAATTTGGTAAGAAACTTGAGGATTTATTTGTTGAATTGACTATTTCCCAAGCTAACGGTGACGATAACGCGTTTAAAATATTGAGACCCGTAAACGAAAAATTAGCAATACAGCGATTCACCGAAGGTTTGAGAAACAGTCGATTAAGTACTATTTTAGCGGCCCGCAACTACTCAGAGCTGAAAGATGTTATACGAGCAGCCAAAGACGAGGAACTGTCGCGTCAAGGCTCTTTTACTTCAGCTGAAACAATTTTCACGACTCAACATCGAGGTAGGTACCAACCGTCTTATAGGGGGCATAGTAGAGGTCGAGTATTAAACGATGCACGCCAGCATTACACGCCAAATCGTCCATTTAGGCCGATGCCGAATCAAACATCTAGCTTGTACCGCCGAGGAAACAACAGAGGATTCACAAGTAATTCTCGAGGACGCGGACATAAATTTGAACGTGCTGTATCGCGAGGTAGATATAATAACGATAGAAAACAGCATGGGTATCTTATAAATCAAGCCCAAAACAATATACAGGATACTACTTCGGAAAATAGCCAAAACTTAGAGTTTTTTCGATCCTAACTTTATTCTAGCATGCAATACGTATAATAATTTCTTAGAGTTTACAATATTAGGTACCAAATATAGAATGCTAGTTGATACGGGCGCCTCGATGTCAGTGATTAAATACGATGTAATAAGAGATAGGAATATTCCAATACATCCAGAACGCGTAGCCGTAAATGGTATTGGTGGCACCTCGTACACCGAGGGCTATGTTTACATACCGTTTACCTTATGTGGAATAGAATTCAAACATAAGTTTTATGTCTTAAAGAATTTGCCTTGTATTCAAGACGGTTTAATCGGACAAGAATTTTTAACTAATTATAATTGTGTATTAAATTACGAAAATAATACATTTACTTTAAATGGCTTTGACAAACCAATTACGCTCTCTTTAGGTTTAGGGAAATTAGGTAAAAATACATTTATAACGGTACCTCCGAGGTGTGAAAAGTTTTTTCAAGTTGATTCTTATTTAAATGAATCGTGTGTTATATTTCCGAAAGAATTGTGTGAAGGTGTATTCATCGCTGGAAGTATCTGTCAACCGAAAGAGGGAAAAATATTTATTCAAATTTTAAATACTCGCGAAACAGAAGTTAATCTTAGTTATTTTAGGCCTGAAATCGATTTATTATCGAATTATAATATCTGTTCGTTTAACAAAGACAATTTGGACGGAGAAAGAGTTCGGAAATTATTGTCATTAATTAAATTGAATCATTTAAACAAAGAAGAAAGCATTAGTATACAAAATATTTGTGCGAAATTTGCTGACGTATTTTTCTTGCCAGGAGACAAGTTAGGTACGTGTAATCTCTACCAACAAAATATACAATTAAAAGCTAATACGAATCCGGTCTATACTAAACAATATAGATTACCGTTTTCTCAACGTGATGAAATAGAAAAACAAGTTAAGAAAATGTTAGCCAATGATATTATCGAACCCGCTAACAGCGAATGGTCTAGCCCAGTACTATTAGTACCTAAAAAATCAGAGGGTAATAATAAAAGCTGGCGTTTAGTGATAGATTTTCGGAAATTAAATGATTGTATAATGCATGACAAATTTCCCCTTCCGAATATCAGTGATATATTAGACTCACTTTCAGGAGCTATTTATTTTTCTCAATTAGATTTAACACAAGCTTATTATCAAACGAAGCTAAATGCTGACAGTAGGAAATATACCGCATTCACAACACCGTCTGGCCAGTATCAAATGACCCGTATGCCAATGGGTTTGAAAACCAGTCCTGGTTCATTTTCACGCTTAATGACAGTAGCAATGTCGGGACTTAATTACGATAAATGTTTTGTATATTTGGATAATTTAATTTGTTTCGGAAGAAATTTAGATAGTCATAATAAAAATTTGTTAGATATTTTGGCAAGGCTTAGAAAAGTTAATTTAAAATTAAATCCTGATAAGTGCGATTTTCTTCGAAAAGAAATTTTATATCTCGGACACGTGGTATCAGCGGACGGCATTAAACCAGATCCAGAAAAAATTAAGGCATTAATTAATTATCCGGTTCCTAAAAACGTAGACGAGCTCAAACGATTTGTAGCCTTTGCGAACTATTATCGAAAGTTTATTCCGAATTTCGCCGAGATATGTATCCCATTAAATTATTTGTGTCGTAAAAATGTAACATTTAATTGGGATAAAAACTGTCAAAAATCATTTAGTACTTTAAAAGAAATGTTAATGAGCCCTCCAATTTTACAGTATCCTATTTTCGATTATAATAACACATTTATATTACAGACAGACGCCTCAGGGTATGCAATAGGTTCAATTTTATGTAATGCTGATCGTCGACCAATAGCTTACGCCAGTCGTAGTTTAAATAAAGCTGAACGTAGGTATCCAACGATTGAGAAAGAGCTTTTAGCGATTGTTTGGTCAGTTAAATATTTTAGACCGTATCTCTATGGACGAAAGTTCATTATAGAAACGGATCATAGACCCTTAATATTTTTATACAATATGACAGATCCTTCCAGTAGATTGTTAAAATTTCGGCTAATACTTGAAGAGTATGATTTTAAGGTTACTTATGTGAAAGGGTGTGATAATGTAGCTGCAGATGCATTGTCACGCATAGAAATTAGTAGTGAAGAATTAAAGGCGATGAATGATCATATTTTGTCAGTACTTACAAGGGCACAAAAGAAGAAGCTTGAAGAAAAACCTTGTAATTCTACTTCGGTTTCTAATATTTCTACTGACGATTGGACTGATCACCCAAGAGTTGTAGAGATGTTAAAACTACCGAAGGATTACACGGAGTTGGTATTTGTGAATGAAGAAGAATGGAAAAAGGTTAAAAAATGCGTATCATTAGATCGTGGTGATTATGCATACTCGTCGTCAAATCGTACAATTTTTGTGAAACTGTTTACCCAATCCCAGTGTACACGAGCTGTCTCTGTGAGGGAAATGGAATCATTTTGTATCGATTTAAAAATAAATACGTTATATGTAATACGAGATGAGAATAATTTTAAATATATTAAAGAGCTAGCTCAGGTTATAAATAAAATGCGTAAGTGGTCCGGACCCCGTTTATGCGTAATTAAAGGAGTTACAAAAATTATAGACGACGATACAAAAAGAGTTATATTAAACGATTATCATATCCTGCCTACTAGCGGACACGCAGGAATAAGACGTATGTTAAATAACATTCGGAAAAAATATTTTTGGCCAGGATTAGAGCATGATGTTAAGCTTTTTGTAAAAAAATGTGGTAAATGTCAACGTTATAAATATTTAAATACCATAAAAGAACCTATGACCATAACGGACTGTGGAAATTCAGCTTTTGATAAGATTTATTTAGATTTGGTAGGTCCATTGACAAGAGATAATAATTATAATTACATTTTAACGCTTCAATGCGACCTCACCAAATATGTCGAGGCATATCCGATAGCTGGTAAGGATGCGCGCACAGTAGCTACAACTTTAGTAAATAACACAGGTCTACAATGATTTTGGTGCCACTAAAAGTAGAACTGATTTCAAGTACATTCGGTACCCTGATAAAAACGTGATACTTACTTTTTTAATGCTACGTATAGTTTTCGAGATTTCATTTATTAAAAAACAAAAGAACATTTAATTAAAAACAGTTAAATACATTTAATTGCACATTTTATTTCACAGGTTAGAAGCTTCTCTTTTTAGATTTTCTCCGATGGATGTCTTCAGGACATTCCCGTGTAATACTCCAACAGTAATCTGCCATCATATGCTCATCCCAGCGACCTTGGTATCTATCTTCCATCACCTTTAAATCTTGATGGAAACGTTCTCCTTGTTCTTCGCTATACGCTCCAAGATTTTCAGGAAATTTGTCTAAATGATTGTCCAGATAGTGTACTTTTATGCTCATATTACATCCAAGATTTTTAAAGCTAATTAAGAGGTTTTGAACTAACTCTTTGTAATTTTCGGCCTTCTGATTTCCTAAGAAATTTTTTACAACAGCAACAAAAGATTTCCAAGCCTCTGCTTCTAAATTATTCATTGAAAGTATGAAATTGTTGTCTTTCATTAACAGTCTTATCTGTGGGCCATCAAAAATACCAGCTTTTAGTTTTTCATTACTTAAACCAGGAAACTTTCTTGAAAGATATACAAAACACGGACTAGTTTTATCCAATGCCTTAACATATTGCTTATAAGTTCCAATTTGATGTGCAATGGAGGCAAAATAATCTTATCACTAGAAACTAGAGGCGGGTTTATAATATTTTGTTTGCCAACCGTCATGTTATCTCTCAAAGGCCAATCTTTCTTGATCCAGTGGTCTTTTTTTGCTCTGCTGTCCCATAAACATATGAAGCACGGAAATTTAGTGTACCCACTTTGTTGGCCTAATAGAAAGTTGACCATTTTTAAATCGACACATATAACCCATTGGTGCTCCGAGTACTTAAGTTTTTTCAAAACAAGATCCACATTTTGATACTCCTCTTTTAATTTCGTTGAATGAGCAATAGGCACAGCTGCATGATTGTTACCAATATCTAGTAAAACACATTTTAAACTTCGCTTACAGCTGTCCATAAACAATCTCCATTCTTCAGCTTTGTACTCTGAGAGCCCCAATTTCATTAGAAGGCCACCAATGTTATTACAAAAAACTATATCATCTTCTGAGCTAAAAAATGGAAGAAATTCTTTTTCACGATCACGATAAAATGTTATTTTTGTACCTTGAGATAACAAATTTCTTTCTTTGAGCCTAGATGCCAGTAGCTCAGAGCGCTCTTTCGAAAGGTCAAGGTCTCTAATCAAATCACTTAAAGCATCTTGAGAAAAAAATGAAGGCGCTGTTGACACTTTAAAATCACTGTCACGTTCATCAGAAAAAACTTCCATCATCTTGGTGGCCGACAAATCTGATAGATCTGAAAGATCTTGACTCATAGGAGATGGTACGTCATCTGAACACAGTCGAGGTCTTTTAGCAGACATGTCAGACAATCAGGATATGTCATTTTTCTTTTGTTTATACCATGTAATTCTACAACACAAAAATAACAGTCATCAATGTGATTTTTCGGTTCTGTCCAAATCATCGGCACATTAAACTTTAAATAATTACGTTTACCGTTTGCCCACTGTCTTAAATGTTCACTACACAACTTGCACACAATGTTTGGAACCCACGGCTTGTTCAGAGCCTTCATCTCTACTTTAAAGTAATCAATATATGTCTTCTTTACTGAATCTGTTATAGGTTTTCTAAACTTTTTCACAACATATTCACCACAAATGTAACAAAATGTATTTGGATTATTTACACAACACCTTCTTGACGACGACATATCAATATTATTAATTAAAAAAAAAATGTATTGATTATAATGACATTAATTATAATAAAATACGTTTTTTAGGTTATTATATCGATCGATACAAACCTGAACGTAGCTTCACAATTTTGACAGCTTCACACGACATCTTGTGGGCTAATTAACCAAAATATAACCTAGAATTAGCGGCACCAAACAAAAATTTTTTTTTGTAGACTTGTGTTATTAATCAAAGTAAATTAAAGAAAACTATAACAAAGTAAGTATTTAAATATCATTTTTTGTAAAAAAATCAATCTGCACTTTTATATAACGATATAAACAAATAAGACATTTTTCTTCCTGATCAAAATAAAGGATTTCAAAAAAACATTAAGATTTTTATCTTCGAGTGATTTGAAATTTGAAAACAATTGTTATTTGTTTTAACAATTACATTTTTTGTTGAGGTAATGTTGCTATAAAAAGTTAATGAATTACTAAATTGATTGTTCTCACAACGATAATATTATTGACTAGGATAATTGGCGTTTCGATGTACTTTTATTTTATTTATCTGTTTTAACCTTGGCCTAAAGAGTTTTATTTAACCTCCTTGATCGGTGTGGTATCTATTTTAGTCTGAATGGATTACAATGATTAAATTATTGTTTTTCCCTTGAATTTTAACATCTATTTTAGGTTTTTTTTGTGTTCCAATACAATTTTTCTCTTTGCAATTTTTTTATGATTCGTAAATAAAAGTAATTTTAAAAATAAACTGGTTTCAGTAAAAAAAATGTCAGTAAATATCTACTGTAAAAATACCATTTTTGAAACCGGTTTATTAGGATTACGTAGTCGAAACGGAACCCTTATAGTTTCGCCCTGTCCGTCTGTCTATTTGTCTGTCTCTCC
>DVWM01000551.1:0-10106 GCA_018235105.1 Junonia coenia | reverse complement strand
GAGTGTTTGTTTACTGATTTTGATATACATATGACTTTAAAGACAACGACATATCAGACAAATTGTGATCCCCTTGTACAGTCATCCCCTTGTACATCACAATTAATCTCATCTACATATATTTTAATATGATATAATTTTTAAGTGGTAAGTTTACATATTGTCGGCTAACTATTGATATAACTAGATGTACATTATTTAATTATGCGTATTCACTCTTGTTAATTTCAACTCTGTTCGTTATATCTATTTCCTAAATGTTATTATTACATTGTCATAAATTATTAAGTTTAACTTTATTTTTATTTGTGTCATTACAACAACGAATCTAGAAAACGAATATTAATTTAACATTTTATAGACTCTTTGATGTACTATTATTATAACCATAGTGCTATTTACAATAAATTTCAGTAAAAACGTTTCTCCATTAAAAACACTGTTGGTTCCTCGAACATTAGATAAACCTAAACGGAGGTGTAGATAACGCCAATCTAAGTAATAATAATACAAATGCTGATAATGTATTCAAAATATCGTCTAACGTATTGGCTAAAGCGTCTATCAATAAAGCATTTTGTATAATCACAACAGCATGTCCTTTCCGCCTAATTTCATTCACTACCTAAACGATATCACTAAAACAGTCTGACACATCCGAAACTTTGGGGAACAGCGAAAAAAACTACGGCTGACCTTGTCTCGCTCCGCGGCATGGTCCGTCGGCAGACCGGGATAATTATTTCACTGACACCGTACTGTTGATACATACTTGATACTTGAACACCATCATCAGAGTTTAAAACTGTGTTAGATATAATCAATAGAACAACTAAATATAAGAAAATATCGGGTGCATATTGTGTAAAAGTCAAAATTGATCGTGAAACAATTTCCCCGATGGCCTCAATGGGGCGTAGTTGTGATAGGGGGGTCAGAGGACGGGCGCCGAGTTTCGTCGAGTTCAGCACAGGAGTTCGGAGTTGGAAGGCGGTACTCAGCTGGGTAGCGGTGGCCGTGAGGAATGTGGAGCTGGGCTTGAAATCTGCGGAGCGGGAGAGGGAGTTGTCGCACTTTCCGGGGCAGAGTGCGTCCGCGCTGCTGGCTGCAAAACGGGACTCTGCGGCCATGGATGCGTTGAAGTTGCTAATGTTCTGTGAAATAAGAAAATAATTCCAAATTATTTTTTGTAGAATAATGAATACATTCAACTTTTTTTTACTGGTGAATAGTAAATCTTCATAGATATCCGACTCCGGGGGAGCAGATCGGGTTATGAGAGATTGTAATTACTAAAAACCCCTGCGATGATCGCACTCAGCATGGCACCGGAGAGGCTGCAGGATCACTTTCGCATGCGTATCCCCGCAACCCCTCCAGGAATATATTCGTCTTAATATTTCGAAACATCCCGTATAATAACCTGCTGACCTACCTAGAATAAGGGGATATAGTAGATGCTGGTGGAGTAGGGACGGCAGCAGTGTCTGGATGTAGGAAGTTTCTCCGCTGTTCAGCCCGCTCCCAACATTGTTGTAGACATCGCGCCATAACATCTGGTAAATTGTTCACTTGCTCCTGTAATTATATTATATATATTTTTAACGGGTCACTAAAACTTTCGCTAGTACTATTGTCAATTCCTTTTTTATTAGAAGTTAATAAATAATGTTAAAGGCTTCATCGATTTATATGTCTTAAAGAACGGATTCAAATATTTTTAGAATAGAATAGAAGTAGTACGCGTCAAAGAATGCGCCTTTAAGTTAAATAAATAAGTTAAACACTCGTGTATGTCAACATACATTAGTATAACTCTTATAATGTTGTCTTTTTCCCAAATATTCTACATAATACATACTTGTAAATTTGTTAACTTCTCTTCTAAGCTGGTAAGCCTCTCTTCGATAGTGTCTTGCCTTGTACTCATGTCTGACACTATCTCATACACCGTGTTCTGGGTCTGTAAAAGGAAGGGGTCCTACTATCAATCGCATTGCAGCTCAATTTGCATTTTCGTTTTAAATCACAATTTTGTGTGTAGTGTACGTTTGTATTACAAAAATTCAATAGTCATGTTAGTTTTTCTTTGCAGTGTTCGTGTTATGTTTTCACATTCTAAAATCTCTAACACACAATAATAAGACTGCATGCTCTAAGTTTTGAAGCTGTTTTTTATTAATTTTATTTTTTGCTGCTAACAGAAAGTGCGCTTAGCGAATGAAGACGGTTTGGGAATCATGCTTGCTATTTAATTAGCTGGGTAACGTCTACATTGCCTTTTTTGCCTTTTTTTTTAATCTATCAGGTGCTAGGTAAGGATCTAAATGGATTTTTGTATGAAAGTAGCGTGAGCTTGGAATTTAAAAATAAAATTGAAATTACCTTCGCCATGTCTGTTATCGTGTTGGCGTTGTCCATTAATTTTCTTTGATCCATTTTCACTTTTCGTAATCTGAAAATTTTGGAACGTATATATTATTTGTTCTTATTTAAAGCGTCAACAGTTATTGTTTTAATTTTTACAAAGTTCTAATATAGCAATTTATTTGACAGATATCGTTCAATTTACTTGTTTCACTATACTAAGTAATGTTTATAAATATAAATACATCAATTAGATTGGTTTTACTTACGCATAAATAGCTAATAAGAATTTTCGTTGGTGTGTTCTTACTCGACCCGGGTGAACTCTTTTCACGAGCCTCGTATGTTTGTATATTAACCAAGTTTCTCTAAGAACATTGGCTGCTGCATTTTTCAGCTGAAATATCACAAGTCAATTCATTGGATACTTTAATATGTCAAGGAATACCATAATAAAACCAGAAAACATTTCAAACTGCAAACAAACGAATTATTAGTAAAGTTAGCATCTAAACCAAATTTTTGGCTCATAATTCTACAAACCAGAAGGGAAATTAATATAGATTAAATATGTGTATCTACAAAGGTATTTTTTCGTAATACTTAATATTTTATTCATAGCCTACTCTATATTCAAACGGGTATTTCTACAATGGCGAAATATAATCTATTTCAAACTGTCATAATCTTACCTTGCAAAGTCCTCGATCTGTCACATTGTAACAGTTACCTTACCTTTTTCGTGAGTTGGGTTTCCATCATGAAGTTATGAACATGCTTCTCCGCTCTAGTTAATTCTAATTTTCTTGAGGCAACGGTCACTAATAATGCTGTACATCCCGCCCCCTGTTAATTAGATCAACAATTGTGGTGAACTGATGTCAATGAAATACTTACTCTTTTAGTAAGTTGTGTGTCCATCATGAAGTTATGAACGTGCTTCTCAGCTCTAGTTAATTCTAATTTTCTTGAAACAACCGCGACTAATAACGCAGTGCATCCAGCTCCCTGTTAAGTGAATACCTTAATGTAAAATGCAAGCGAACGTGTAGAAGCATTCAAGATTTCACATTCCTTAACTAAAAAAATGCAGTTTCAGGCTAGAAATGAAAATAAACTATTTATTTGAGCTATGTGGTATTTCTTTTTTTAAGTAACTTCTTTTTTATTTATTTATGCGAGGACAATAGACACGAATAAATAAAAAGCTAATAAAAGCGTTGTTTTTAGTTAAATAGAAGATATACACTAACTATCCGTAGCGTTGTCGATTACCCTCGTTAGCGTTTTATAAATAATGTTAATTATACAAAATGTTTAAAATTATTAGCTGAAAAATAGCGTTATTAGTATAAAGAATTAAATGCTTTTAATTTTTGTTAATAACTAGTGCTCAAATCTTCAAATTCTAATCGTGTACCAAACTTATTATGGAACTGCCAACTTTAGCTGAAAAAATATTATTCACTATGTCTACATTAGGATTACTTAAATTACAATTATTTATCACACTTCAAACCACTCGCAGACACATAATATTAATATGTTGTTACAACAAATATCTCTCAGTGCATATCCATCTAGTTGTGCAAAACACTTGATTTTATCATGATTTCCATCTTTATTCAACTACATACTCCGATTTATACAAAACAGTACCAAAAGTGCAATTATATTCTCTCAGTTATACTTTAAAGTTAGATAAAATAATTTTAGGAAAAGTGAGCCATTTTAAAAACAAACGTATTGTGCAATTCAGTGAAATAGTTAAGTGAAGAGAGAACTAGAGATAGAAAGGAGAAATGAAGCATTCCATTCTACAAAATAGTTCTAATAGCTGGCTTTAACAGGGAAATGGACGATATATTATTCAATAAACAATAAACAATTTATTACTTGGAAATATTTATTTATTTATTTTGTAGTCGGGAGTAAAATAAATTTACAGTTGTGTGTACATTAGTCGTGAGATATATCTAAGCGGTTGTGACAATGTTTCATGTTAAATATAATATATGCAACACTTATGTAACTTTTTTATTCAAAAATTTATAATTACAATACCATACATCTGATTTACAATCTGTGAACATAAATATCAATGGTAACACTGAATACATAAAACAGCAGTGAATTCATTTAGAATGTCTTTATAAGAAGTGTAAACAATTATCGTGTGTTGAGTGTCTGTTGAAAACAATAAAATGTTGGTGTTGACTGACTTCATTACAACGTGAATCAAAATAAAAATACTTCAATTATTAATTTATTTAACACCAAATCCAAATAAACGATTGAACAGAAATAAAAAACAACTAGAATGTGCGTTTATCGTCAGTCAACACGAACACGAATGCCTGTGAGGAACTTACCATAATGCCGGTGCTTACGGCGATACCTCGGCCGCAATATGTGTTTGGCACAATGTCACCAAAACCGACGGAGAGAAATGTAATTGCAATAAGCCACATCGCATTGAGTAGGTTAGCATGTTCTTCATCGTGAAACCTTTTGAAAATAAATTTTATCGCTTTACTTAGTACGTCTACCTTCCAGTATTTCGTCGTTGAAGGTAAAAAGTAATGTGTAAACCTACCTATCAGTACTGCACGCAAGCATATCCCATTGCAAAAGTGAAAGGATTTTTTTTGTATAAAAGAAAGAAATTGAAGAAATAGAAAGATCGTATCGTCTTGAAGAGTTTGACTTTGATTGTGAAATTGAAATTGCTTCAGTCAATTGTGAAGTAGATTATGACACATAAAATGGCTCACCTTTACCAACCTATCACATTTTTATAGACAAAGCAAGATAATAGAAGAAAAAGAAAACAGCAGTGGTTTTATTTCGTTGATTCTTGCTACGTCTAGTTAAAGCGAACAGAGGCTATTCGATTTTCCCGTAGACAGTTCATAGAGATGATACCCAAATAGCCTACCATTTGTTATCATACATACCACCATACCGCAGGTGAGAGTAATGCCACGGCCGCAGTAAGTGTTTGGAACTATATCACCGTAGCCAACACAGAGGAAGGTTATAGCTGTCAGCCACATTGAGTTTAGCAAATTGGCATGGTCTTCATCGTGGAACCTGAGAGCCAAAATGCCCAACAAGAACCACAAGATAACCGATTGTATAATACAATATAGTTTGCATTTAAAAAGCCGGATGTTAATTATTCCGTGATTTAAATATTCAATTTAGAAAATTGAAAAATTCATAAATAATTTTGAAATTCTATCGAGCCATAGTACAAGATCTTAAAAAACAATAATTTAGCATGCCTCTCGAACGATACAAAATAAACTTTAGAACTACACAAATACTAATATTGTATGATCTTCAGTACAACGTGCAGACTAAACATTTATTTGGGGTCAATACCAAATATAATGTACTGTATAGCCATGCTGTGAAATTTTAATTTACTTACTTGGTATACGGGGTTATGATAACACAGATAATGAACACTTACAAAGACAACGCAACAAGAGAGAAAAAGAGTACAGAAGAGGAAGAAGAAAGCCTTCTGCTTACCAGGAAGCAGAGATATCACTTTGAGCGTGAGTGTGACAAAAGTGCAGTGGTTTTGTGCGGATATTTCATTGCCAGTTCATTGGAAGCTTGTCTAAATGTGTTGGAACCTAGAGCCATTTTGTGCGTGACTGTTTGATTTATACTTCGTATCACACCGGCAGTGTTTGTGTGGTATTCTGCCGTAGCTGATATAAAACTGTTCTTTTTTCGTTTTCTTCAATTATCAGTGCAATCCATTGTGGCGTAGTATTCGACACAGCACTTTTCTCATTAAACATTTATGTGCACATCGTAAAATTCATGATTATATTCACTAACACTTACAGCACATTAAGCATTTTCATTTTACAACACTTTACTAAATCTAACACATAATCTACGTCGAATTTTATATACAGCGATTGTGTTCAATTGTTTGATGGCTACATTAGCGAAAGTATTCAAAGTCAAACTCTTATCATTGTGATAATTATGAATTTCTACATTAACATCCTTTGAATATTCAAAGTAAACATTGGTAACAAAAAACACAGAGGGTAAGAAGCGGAACGAATAATTTGACAACGCCACAGTACAAAAGCATTAGCATGCCCATTTAGGCAATACATCGATAGTTGTTCGTAATAATTTTGTGTAAATAAAAGACAAAAAAATGTTCAAATTAAAATAAAATGAAAGCGATACTGATGACTCAAATACTGGTAACGATTAGCTTATTGATACACATAAACTAAATTAAATACTTTAACTTTTGTATGTACTCGACAGGAGACTGATAGCGTTAATCATTTGTTACAAAAGTTATTTCGTGGATATAAATGATATCTAATACTGACCTTTCGCACTGTCTCAATGTCCAGCTGGCTATTATCCAGAGTGATACCATAAAAACAAGCAACACGGTGCCGGGACATATAGTCATTAGAGTTTTTAATACGAATCTGAAATATAAATTTTTTAACAAACCAATTATAATAACATAATATTTCATGACATATGTATGTATATGTAAATTGAATTAATCATTTATTAAATACACTTTTACTTACCTAGTATTAAAATTAATTCTGTTCAAAGCTCCTATACTTCTAGAAGAGGCATCTGTAAATAGCTTGCTATGTAGCAACATAACCCTGCATATTAGATACAGACGAAAGAACATTGGAAGGGACAGTGTTACGTCATACGGAACCTGAAATATTAGAGAAAAATAATTGATAAGGCAATGATTAATTAACACTGTATGGAAAACTCACATATAAAACTACAAAAATATTGAAAATCGTAATCTTAAAAACATTTTCGCATGTTTTTATTTATCAAAAACACTTTGGTTTAGCTTATATTTGGAAACAAAATACACAAAAGACTATATTTATTGTGAGTTATTGTTTATCTCATGCTCTAAGTTAAAGTTTTGAAACAGAAGAACTTAAACATTCATTGGACTTAAGGGTTTTATTATATATTTAGTTAACCCATTATGACCTGAAATATTTTAGTATTCCATTATTTTTTAATTTTTAGACATATATTTGTGGTAGGTCTAATTAATCATTTTTGACAGTTAAATTTTTTTCTCCCACTCCTACTTCCGGGAAAACCAGTAGGTGCCGTTTGGCACCGCTAGGTTCATATGTCGTCTCAGTTGTCATATAAGTTATATGAAATAACCTGCTAATTATTATTGGAGCTATTAATTTCAATACAACATGAGGACCTCAAACTCTTAGGAGATATTTTTTATACACACGCATACATTATTTTTCGATTTACTCTCAACAAACCCTTTCGTTTGATACCCATATTGTAGAAATGCATCAAAACAACTATTCCGCCATCTGGGATAGTCCACCATCTTAGATTTAGAATGACGTTACATTACTTTTCGAGTTACTCTCAACAATCTCTTTCATTTGATACCCATATTGTAGAATTGCAATAAAAATAGCTAATCTGCTAGGTTGGATGGTCCGCCATATTGAATTTAGAATGACGTCACGCATTTTGTCGTATATTGTTATCCAAACTAATTATGTACCCAAAATTTCAGCTCAATCGGTTGAAGATATCTGTCTCAAAATTGAGTAACAAAAATCCACACGAAAAAACCATTTTCACATATTGCAAGATAATTTCGAAACGGATGGACCAATGTTGATATAACATGTCTAACGACCACCACTAGAAAACCCTCTTTCAAATTAAAAAAAAACTAGATCCAAATCGGTTCACCCGTTTAGGTGCTACGGTGCCACAGACAGACACACAGACACACAGCTGTCAAACTTATAACACCCCTCTTTTTTAGTCGGTGGCTAAAAGGAGGTGGTTCTTTTATTTTTAAGAGATCCCAAGATCATATGCAGTTGAAAGTATCCACAAATGCGTTAACAAAAAAAGAATGAGGAGGTTAGTAGGAAGTAAGGGAAGAAATAGGAAAAGGAATAGATCTTCCATTTTTCTCACTCTTGTGTCTTTGGCTTTGCGCTGGCTAGTCAATAGTTAATCCAATTACAAGTAGTCAGTAAATTACAGCTAGGCTCCAATCGAAAAAGTCCCACGAATATTAACTATTGGTCCTACACAAATCCTTCCACCATTTAATTCTTCTCGAAGAAATTATCTAAATAAGATTTAATTCCTCGAGGCTACATAGCTTATCTGCTCAGATATCTCGATGAGATTATATTCACGGAGGCAGTCCAATCCATTATCTATTATTAGGGTAAGAATGGGTGAATGTTCTGATTACGAGGAATTTCGATCATAATAATATGGTATTGTCGACGTCCATCTTACTTACGCTCGATTTAGGGAGGGAATTGAATGTAACGATGTTCATTGATAACGATGGGAATATTTTATTCCTTGTATGTAAAGGAGTTATTGTCATTGCGAATTTTTTTGCCAATTTTGTCACATTTTGATGGCTCTATTACATCTTTATTTGTCGTAATATGTTTTACGGATAGTTTATAAGAATTTTTAAGTGCGGAATGGTGTTTCATATCCAGATTTATGTAAATGTTATTCTGAATTCCTTTAATTTCTACACCAAAGAAAATAGTTTAAAAGAAATAAATTCTTCTAAAATACAATTCGCTTTTTGTGTTAAAAAATAGTGTTAAAACTTTTTACCGCGAGCGGAGCGATACACGGGGCAGCGGATGTGCTGCGAAAGCGATCCCGCAGCCTCTCTGTTTCTGTTGTTGATGTGATGATGGCGTCAATCGCGAGGGTTTTTAGTGAGTGCAAACCTCACATAACCCGACCTAACTCTAAGAGTCGGATATCTATGAAAGTTAACCCAGCGTCAAAAAAAAGATAAGATAAGAAAATATTGATATAGATAAGTATAATTACGAGGAAAATGTCTCGTTTTAAGTATGTTAAAAAATAACGGTATAAATAATGGCACACGTAATGGTCTGAATCTAGGTGCATTTCTTAATTCGAAAACTTTTATACTTAATAATGTAGAATGCTTCTTTTCACGACAATTTCGAGCTACTAAAAGGCTTTCTACGAGTATGAAGTCTTAAAGCCAACTCGAATTAAACGATGCAGAACGACGAGTGGCTAGAATGGTATAATTGTTTTTAGTGTAGCCATTTTAGCTAATTTTGTTCTTTTACTTATATTTTTAATAAAAATAAATCAAACGGGTGTACAGTTTTTAAGTTAAGTGTCTACTATCGCTCATGGTCAATTCTATTATATTTAAACTCAAAATCCGATTTTCAATATGATGTAATAAGTTCAAGAATGTAATATTTTTCTTATAAACAACAATTTTACGATGCGTGTTAACACATCCCGATCAAAACTCATAACACCCAAGAAACAAATTTGAGGTGGGGAATAAAAATAACCGTCATAGTGGGAGGCCCAGCCGATGAGGTTAATTAAATTAACGACTGATGGTGTCAGATGGTCGACGAAAATAGACGCGGTGATGGAAAAGGGGTAAAACCACCATTAAATGTTCCTCTAAATTGAACAATCTATAAAATATAGGATTTAGTATTTTATGTACGATTATTGATTTTATACAAAACTAGCGAACCCGGCGAACTTTGTTCCGCCTTAATGGCAATAAATAAGCAGATTTAATTTTTGGATCCATATCCATACGTCATTACATAGCTGTCATTTGCGTTTTGTTATTCCAAGTCTGATTCTTTTTTGTTATACCA
>DVWM01000550.1:0-10123 GCA_018235105.1 Junonia coenia | reverse complement strand
TCTTGAATGGTAGAAAAATTGCATAAAAATGTTTCTTTACAATATTGTAGTGTTTTCTTGTAATGTATAAATTT
The DNA here is from genome assembly GCA_018235105.1 of Junonia coenia. Taxonomy (NCBI): domain Eukaryota; kingdom Metazoa; phylum Arthropoda; class Insecta; order Lepidoptera; family Nymphalidae; genus Junonia; species Junonia coenia. Next base: position 10,049 of record DVWM01000550.1, on the reverse strand, counting down.
TGTAAATATTTCGTCTTAGAGGCATGCAAAGCATTATGTATTCGGTTCGCACTCAATGTATGTATGTGTCAACAAGCTGCCTTAGAGCATTGCCTACACAGATTTAAACGTTCTTACGAAGTGCAGTATTTTGGTTCTGTATAATTGTTTTCTTATTTTATTTATTTTTTCTTTCATCCCTACCCCCCGCCCGTCTACAGGGAGGTTTTGGGCTGTTCGGTGCCAGGAAAGAGAAATCGCCCAAAGAGGAAAAATCACCTAAAGATAAATCTCCCAAAACGAAAGATAAATCTGAAAAGTCTCCCAAAGAAAAATCTCCGAAAGATAAAGATAAGAAAATCAAAGATCCTAAAGCTAAAGTTGCTGTGCTCGATACTTCGAATGATAGCGCGAACCTCGATAGTTCAGCAGACAGGAGTCCAGTGAAGGGTGACGGCAAACCGAGCTTCACTAAACCCTACGAATACACAGATACCGAAAAGAGTCCGACTCGTAAACCATTTATCCAAGGTGCGTTTAGTTACGAGAAAGAACCTATTTCAGACGAAAAACAAAGAGGTTTGGATGACAATCAAAGTCCGGGAACTAGAAAGGCAGGGTTAGCATTTAACTATGCCCCAGGTGAAGATAAGAAAGTCGCAGAAAGTGCCGAAAAGAGGAAAACGCCAGAGGATCCTAGCAAACTCAAAACTCCTGGAATTGATTATGTACAATCAGCGGCTTTGAAAGAACAAGCTAAAGCTCCGAAATCTAACCTCATAGACCCAACACTCGCGTTGTTAGATGCAGAAAGAGCGCATCACGAAACTCCAGTTACTATAACTCCAGTAGCTGTCAAACCAGACAATGAGATTCAAGTTGTCATCATAACTGGTCGTTATAATCCTAAAACAAAGAAACTAGACGATGCGAACGGTACCATTCTGGTTACAAAGGGTACGTTGAATAAGGCGTCTGGCAAAATACAAACTGAGAAGGAACTTATTAATACTAAATCTGGGCAAGTCAATTATACTGACCCAGCAACAGGAAAACAAGAAGTTAAGAATGGACATGTTGATAGTAAATCTGGACATATTCTATTTACCACCGGCGTGATTGATCCAAAGACCGGCAAAATTGATCCAACGTTGGCCCAACAATACTGTTTCGTTGAGAAGTCTGACGACAAAGTTGGAGCCAAACCTGGCAGGGAAGTCGACTTAGTGGTTATTACAGGAAAGTATGACGGCAAACATAAGAAATTAGACGCTTCACATGGACATGTGGAAGTTTCGAAAGCAGTCGTATCTCCAGATGGCACAATTGCTTCTAATTACGGTCTCATTGACCCGCGGAATGGAAAGATCGATTATATCGACCCTAAGACAGGCAAACAAGATCCTAAACAAGCCTATGTCGATCAAAAGACTGGCAACCTTCTCGTTACAACTGGTGTGACTGATCCGAAATCAGGCAAAGTCGACTCATCATTAGGACAACAGTTTAGCATTGTAGAGAAAGACGCGACAAAAGCTAATAGAGAAGTTAGACTAGTGGTCGTCACAAGCAAGTATGACTTGAAGAATAAGAAGTTAGACCCCTCATTCGCTCACGTAGATGCTATCAAAGGAGTTCTCAGTGGGGCTGATGGTAAAATCTATACTGAATACGGTATTATCGATCCAAGAACTGGCGATATTCAAGTCACTGACCCAAATACGGGCAAGCAAGAGATTAAACATGCGGTCGTTGACCCCAAGACTGGAAATATTCTCTTATCATCTGGCGTAATCGACCCAAGAACTGGCAAACTTGATACAACGCTAGGTCAGCAATACAGTATCGTTGACAAGCCTACATCAACATTTGCTTCAGTGCCCGGTAAAGAAATACAAGTCGTAGCTATAACTGGCAAATATGATGCGAAGAACAAGAAATTAGACAATCCAAATGGCTTCATTGAGACGTCCCAAGCCATTATTAGCGATAAAGACGCCAAAGTCCATTGCAACTTTGGTATCATAGATCCCAATAATGGCAAGATCTATTACACAGATCCCAAAACTGGAAAGCGTGATTCTAAACAAGCCACTATTGACCCTAAGAGTGGCAGTTTACTCTTAACATCCGGAGTCATCGACCCCAAGACGGGCAAACCTGATTCATCTCTTGCGCAACAATTGGCGATCGTTGACAAAGATGCTCCTAAAGGCATACCTGAAAGACTTGTCAATTTAGTTATCGTCACATCAAAATATGATCCGAAGAACAAGAAGCTTGATCTAACTAACGCCCATGTTAACACTATTCAGGGCAAAATGGATGATGATGACAAAGTACACACTGAATTGGGCGTTATTGACCCAGCTACCGGTCAAATAACAGTTACTGATCCCGTAACTGGTAAGCAGGAAGTTAAGAAAGCAACAGTTGATTCTAAGACCGGAAATATGTTACTCACATCTGGTGTGGTTGATCCCAACACAGGTGTCGTTGATCCAACTCTTGGACAGCAATACACTGTTGTCAATAAACCCAAAGATACATTCGCGTCTGTGCCTGGTAGAGAAGTACAGCTCGTTATTATTACCAGCAAATACGATCCTAAATATAAGAGATTGGATAATCCTAATGGCCATGTTGAAACATCACGCGCTATCATCGCTCCTGATGGCAGAATACACTCTAACTTCGGTATTCTAGATCCCAAAACGGGCAAATTAGAACAGATTGATCCTATCTCAGGCAATCCAGAAGTGAGAAATGCTGTTGCGGACCCCAAAACAGGTCATCTTATTCTTACATCCGGTGTTGTTGATCCTAAAACTGGAAAGCCGGATTCTTCACTGGCCCAACAAATTAGCATTGTTGATAAAGATGTTAAACCAGTGGAGAGAGAAATTCATCTTGTCATTATTACAACTAAGTACGATCCAAGAACAAAGAAAATTGATCCAAGTCAAGGCACCGTTGAAACAGTCAGCGGTACAGTTGGCCCCGATGGAAAGATCCGCACCGAGTTTGGTACAGTGGACCCCGCATCCGGAGAAATTACGGTAACCGACCCTAAGACTGGCAAACAAGAGATAAAGAAAGCTCAAGTCGATCCTTCAACCGGACACATGTTGGTTACAAGTCAAGTTGTTGACCCGAAAACTGGTAAAGTTGATCCGACTCTGGTGCAACAATACAGCATTGTTAACAAACCCACTGTACCACACGCGAAACCAGTATCCAGAGGTGAAGTACGTCTTGTAATCGTGACAAGCAAATACGATCCGAAAACGAAGACTGTTGACGCAGGTGCTGGAACCATTGACGCTTCGAAGGGCTACGTTAGCTCTGAAGACGGGAAAATACACACCGACTTCGGTATCATCGACCCGAAATCTGGTCAAATACTTTACAAAGATCCTGTTACCGGTAAACAGGAACTTAAACAAGCTGATATCGATCCTAAGACAGGAAACATCATTGTGACTTCATCTGTCGTAGACCCCAAGACAGGCAAAGTAGATCCTTCATTCGCTCAACAGTTGGTCATTGTCGATAAGCAGAATGTATTGTCTAAAGTAGCGCCAGTTACTCAAAGAGCTAGCTTGCCTCCAGCCTCATTACCTTCACCCGTAAAGACGCCCACTACCACGCCAGTACAAACGCCATTACAATCGCCAGTTCGTACTTCATCACCCATTGTAGGTCAACTTCAAAAGGCGTCGCCCGTTACAACAGTTCGAGCTATGACTCCAACTAAACCAACAACCGCGCCACCTGAACCGCCAAGAAAGAAAATGGTTAAAATCATGGTCGTCTTCACTAGACTCGATCCTAAGACGAAGAAACCAGACTTCCATACTGCTGAGGTTGAACACCTAACTGGAGTTCTCGACCCGAATGGCTTGGTGGAAACTAAATACGGTGTCATAGATTCCAAGAAAGGCAGTATCGCTATTACAGATTCTGCAGGTCAAAAACAAACTAAAGATGGTTTGATTCTCAATGAAACTGGACAAATCTTTATTAATTCAGGTGCTATTGATCCGAAAACGGGCAAAATTGATTCCAATATGGGCATGATTTTGAGTATCGCTAAGCAAGATGATCCTGTTGTAGAAATTACAACAATCACTGGTCCAATTGATCCTAGAACAGGCAAGGTTAACATCGCCGATGGTGTCGTTGAGCATACTAAAGGTAAAGTGGACGCTGAAACAGGAAATATTTCAACTAAATACGGTGTAATTGATCCCTCAAATGGAGTTATATTCGTCACGGACACTTACGGAGCTCAAGATACTAAATCTATTCAGATTGACGAAAATAACGGCCAAATAACAGTTGTAGGTGTTGTACACCCTAAGACCGGAAAAGTTGATCCCGAATATGGACAAGTACTTGTTGTCGGCAGTCATATCGACCCAGTCGTCGAAGTCACGACATTTGCAGGAAAATTAGACGCAAAGAAGGGAGTTATTGAACCTAAACACTCGGTTATCGAAAGCAGCACAGGTCAACTTAATCCTGATAACAATAAAATCGACACCAAGTACGGTCAAATCGATCTTGTTAAGGGTACAGTGACATACAACGACCCGAAAACAGGTAGATTTGAAAGCAAAGAACTCAAAATCGATCCCGTCACTGGACAATTTTTGTTGCGAAGTGGACAGGTTAATCCCAAGTCTGGGAAGCCGGATAAGGACATCGGCAGGTTGATGTGCTTGAGAATTATTCAGACTAAGGTTGATCCTATTACCGGCAAGCAGATAGTGTCAAACGACCCGAGAAATGTCAAAGTTGATCCCAAGACAAATCAAATATGGATCGCCGGACCAAAGGACCCGCTTACCGGAGAAGTGTTGTACACGGCTGGTCAAATCGACCCGAACACGGGATATATTGTCACGATTTACGGTCGAATGGACCCTAAAACTGGTACCATTAATAGGGCAACAGATGTCGACAAGGCTCTCATTAAAGTTGATCCATCTAATGGACAGATTTACACGGCGACTGGAGACGTTGACGAAAATAACGAACCCCTATACTCTGCTTCCCAAGTCGATCCAGGCAGTGGTGAGATTTACACTAAAGTAGGAAAGATCGATCCGCGAACTGGCAAGTTCATCATTATTAGGATTTACATCATCACCCAGAAGGACGAGAAGGGTAGAGTTAAAGAACTTGATCCTAAGGAATGCACGATCGACGAAACCACAGGCAGGATTATTACAACCAAAACCGTATACGTGTACCAAATCATCGATCCAATTACCGGAGAAACTATTGATGTTGATCCTGACGATCCAAGACTCAAAGGCGCGCGAACAACCGTCACTCAAACCATGACACTATCAGGTAAGATAGACCCCATCACTGGAAGAATTAAAACGGAGTACGGAGACATTGATCCCGACACGGGAGACATAGACCCCAGCACGGCCGTCAGAGACCCCGTCACCGGACAGCTGATTTTACACTATTCGCAAATAGACCCCTCGCATTTCGAAGACAAGAGCGGCAACTACACAATCGAGAAAGAAACCCACGACCTACCCGCGAATATCGACATCCAAACCGTCAACACGCATAAGTTCTCAACATTCGGTAAAGACGAAAGTCCCGCTCGAGGGGACGAACCGAAAACGTTCACAGAGTACACAACTAGCGAGCACATTAGGCATCAAGGTTACGTGTCTTCCTCCACCCCCCTATCCTCCAAGATTCCGATTTCGCAGCGATCTAAGAAAACGCCCACACCGCCGGTTGTCGTCAAAACGACGACAAAGCAGCTCCTAACGAAGAACGATGAAGGCGTCACGCACAACGTCGAACAAGAAGTCGAAAATCTTGGAACAGGAGAGGTCACATTCTCAACACACACGAACAAGGTGCGTTTCATTTTGTACGTAAATTTCCAGTAACGGGCAAAGACGCCAACCTTTCATGTTTTACTATCAATTTAACTTTTGGTTTTTTTTTTGTTCTTAATTTTTTATCACTATAGCGCTTGAGTGCTAGTAACTGTGTTAGTTAGGACTCATCTGTATATAGTGACAGCATGTTAGATTAACCCTTAATGTAGGCGGAAAGCCTAGAACCGGAGGGCAAGAGTCCGTACGTGACGGCCAGGGCGGTTACTACGAGAACGGCAACCACACACCATGACCTCGACACGAAGGCGAAAACCCAACAAATGGAGGAACGCACAGTCGCCCAAACCTTAACGTCATCCGCAACCAGGCAAGAGCAAAGAGTGGTAACCCAGGAGGTCAAAACCACAGTGACCACAGGCGATAAGGTAATTCAAATTAATCAGCCATTTCTCAAATGTCATATCATTGGCATGGTTTTTTTGATTTCGATATGTTATCCTTAACTTCTGGTTTGTTAATTTTTGCCATTCTCATTTTCCTTTTATTTTTGGCTTAAGTATGGCAGCTTTTTCACGAATGCCGCTTGCGCTAAAGGCTTTAGCAGCAGAATACCAAAAAGTACAATATGAAATATCTAATTATTACATGTATTAAGAATTGTTCGGTATGTGAAAAAGCCGTCATAACAACGCATGTTTGATTATGTTCTAATTTGATTTTTTTTTCTCCCCCCAACCCATTACGGATCTAATCCACGCATGGTGTGTTGCATTGATAATTGACGCCATTAATGGACGCCATGGATCTAACCACGTACCATATACCACGAAACCACGTACCATCCACCACCATAGCTAACTAGACGCGGCTCAGAGAGCTCACTGAGCAGCGGAGACTCTGGTACGCCTATCGACTTGGAGGAGGGCGGCGAAGGACATTATTACGTCACTGTGAGTATTGACACATTCAAATCGGGAGTGATTTGAAATTGGAACTTTTGGGGGGTCGTTTTTTTGGGTTTGAGAAGTTGTGGTTAAGATTGGGGCTTTTATAGAGTGTTGTACCTGGGTTTTTTAGTTTTCATTGATTAATATTCAAATAGCAAATCTCAACTAACTTTTTGTTTTCTTTGAAAATTCAAATTGATATGTTGAAGTACATACTTGGTTATTTTTAGGTTTTTATTTTAATTTGGGGTAGTAAATAAATAAGTATGTATTGTACGTAATTATTAAACGCAGTATCCGTTAAACACGCGCTACCAGCGACAATAAAAATAACCGGATGTCTGTTACAGTTGTAATTTTGAAAAAAAAGTAAAATTTTTCCCCCATTTTTCTGAAAATCATTTTAAAAATCAATTTCAAATCACTCACGTCCATTCTCAAATAATAATTTAATATATAAATCATCAGCAGTGATAGACTTATATTATAGATAAAAAATAAATTGGACAATTTTTTCAACTTTAAACTTTCAGAGGTAATTTTTATTAAAGTTTTGCAATGTCTTGTTTGATACATAATGAATGTTTAGACGAATACGTGAATGTAGCATGCACTTTTATATAAATAGACAATCTAGGTTTTGTTCTTTATATATTTTTATTTAAAGAAAGAGATTTAAACATATTAATTTGAAATATTGGCAGATCTCTCGTTATTGTAAATAGGAGCACTTTTTAATGAATTGAATGATTTTTCTAGATTTATTAGCGTTTAGTGCATGTTAATGTGTGACAGATTATTAAATATTTAAACAGTTTTCGCAAAAACTTAGGCATAACTTTTTTTAAAGTAAAAGGAAAAGAATTCAAGTTAGGAAACGTATATATTTATGTAATGAAAATGTATGTATTTTGTATGTTGTTTTATGAACGTTTCATTTCAAAATAATTAAAATTGTTTAGAATAGCATATTGAAATTAAAAAAAAAATGAAAATTTCGAATGATATAACTCATAAAAGAATGAATGAATTATAGTTTTGCGAAAATTCAGCAGACCAATTAATTCAATTGGTGATATAAATGATACAATACATGTTTATAGTTAATGTCGAGGTCGTTATTAATTGCAATTTCCGCGCCACTTCATGTCTATTTATATGTCACAGCATGTAACTTGCATGTTTTCATGAAAAACTTGTGCAAACCTGTTTTATACGTAAAAAAATCTTTTAGTTTTAGATAATTTAGGATTTTTAGTGATTATGAAGGTTAGTACGTGTTTTATTAATTTTATTTTGATTATAGTGTTTGAGAATTTTGTTTTAGTATTTTTCAGTTTATTCTGTGGTATTATTTTAAAGATGTTACTTTTGGAACAGATTATTTTTTTTTTGTTTTTGTTAACAGTTCGTTTATTATATTAATTATTTCGTGGTGTAAAAATCGAAATGTATTTGTGTTTGTAAATAATTTTAAAAATTCTTATAGTACCTATACTATAATTTTAATTTGAAATCTGAATATAAATATAGGTGTAAATTACCTATAAAAATAATCCTATACGTAGAATTTTAAAAGCATAAACATTCTCAAGAAATTGTTACCATTTAGAAACATTAATACAAATATTTAAGTTCACTTAAAAACATATTTTTTCTTTTTAGTCGTATCTATCATTACGAATAGTTGTTAATTAATCAAAACACATGAAAACACGTAATAATGTACATTCAGGAGCCGGGAACATACCGCACGACCACCACATCGACGGTGATGGGCAATGCGCCCTTCGGCAGCATGGTGCACGGCGCTGCGGCTAGGGTATGGGTTTTGTTTTATTTTCCAGGAAAAAATATTATATACCGGGGCTAGCGTACCTCTTAAGTACATAGAAGGTCTCAACGATATTGTATATTATTTCGACACCTCGAAGTAACACTACGCTAACTCAAAACGTTACCTACTTAACCTGTAAATTTCATTAAATTAGCTTTAGTAATAAAAATATTATTGATAATTTATCTTTAAACACTCCTCCTGTAAACCTACGGTTTTTGAGTTAGCGTAGTGTTACTTGGAGGTGTCGATTTGGTATAAAATTGAATCTTGTAGGTAGCAAAACTTATTGATATTGCGCTATTCACGACGATAGGTATTTTTAAGTATGTATATTGTAAAGCTGAAGAAATTCGATAATCTCGGAAAGATAGCCCACCTATCGATCAAGGCTTTCGTTCTTTTATAAATGCGAAAGTGAATTTGTTTGTTTGACCTGAACCTTTGTCATAAAATTTTGCAGGTTGTCTTAAAATTTTGAAGCACACATTAATAAAAATAAAAATAGGATATTTTACATTCTGAAAAACTAAGCAATTTGTTGTTTGCTGAAAACTGCCGCAGGTCTTAACAGAGTTTGTTCGGTTGAACGCTCTAATCTTAGGAACTACTGGTCTGATTTGCAACATTCTTTTAGTTTAAGATACTCAATTAAAAAGATAGTCTAGAGGCTATATAACATTATGCTCTCATTTTTCACCTTTTTGTAGTAACGTGAAAGGGAATTCTACTTTTATATTACTTTCAACTTTCAACACTTTTAAGATTAAAAATGTGACTGGATTGTAAAAGAGTGGCTTCTTCTATCCTGTCCCAACCGACCATAGACCAATTTTCTTGGATAATATTAAATATCCGACCTCCGTGGCGCAGCGTTCAACACGGCTGCCTGCGACGTGGAGGCCCCGGGTTCGATCCCCGGCCAGGTGATGATGGAAAACGATTTTTTCCTAATTGCCTGGGTGTTGGATGTTTATCTACAAGTGCCAGGCGGGTCGATGCAAACTTTTAAGCCACTAACCTTTATCTAACATTTAATTTACTTTAATACTGATATTGATCGGAATTATTGCAGATTGTGTTAATCAACAAAATGTTTTTAATGAATTACTTATACCATTTTAAAGAGCATAAGTCAGAGAAGTTTTTAAAAGCGTCTGAACGACTTGAACTGTTTTATTTTTAATAAAAAATGCCTTTAATTTTCTCATCAACTTTGACACTAATCATTTTGGTTAAATTCAAACCAATTTTATTACTGTTTCTTACCCCTTTCAGGCCGGGAAAAAAAAATTCCGCGGAGTTGGTTTTCGATGATAAAGTCTACATACCTAAGCCCATAGTCATACTAGAAAAATAATAAAATAATTCCCTCCCCCTTCCCCCCTGAAAAAGCCCCATGTTACG
>DVWM01000549.1:0-10123 GCA_018235105.1 Junonia coenia | reverse complement strand
AAGAAACCCACATTTTGAAAATTCTCACGTAAGATTGGGGGACAGGGGAGGGATATGGACGTCCTGTAATTAATATAAAAGACTAATTTCAAGTAGGTATTTCAACGTCCTATATCATAGGTGTATTTTCCACTGTTATGTATACCTACTGATTTTTTAAATTGCTACGTATACCAAACTATAATAAAGATTTAAGATTAATTAATACTCGAATATATAACATCCGGAATGTTATGTACCTACAACCTTAAATAAAAAAGTTAGGAGCAGATGCTAATACGCTGTCTGTTTTGTTGATAATGTTAATAAAAAATTGAGGTGAGGTTTGGCGCAGGTGCGGACACAGCTTGCTCGTGCGCGGGCGTTACGCAGCTGCTGCTCCACGTGCTCCGCAGCTGTCGCCTCATCCCCAAAGCCTTAACTTGCACCACGTTAGAATACACGAAACACAAAGGCATCCGCGAGCCTTTTACAACAGAGTAGCAAATTATCCTTATCACTAATATACCTGAGTGCCCTCCATTTGGTAAAGACGGTTCTGTATCACCATTACAATTGAGTAGCGATAGAAGCAGTTTTAACAAAATATTCATTATCAAATTTAATCTGTTTTGGTATATACTCGTTATGCATGAATTAAATGACATGCGTAGTTTTTACGCAGCGGCACCGGCATTTTCCGGTTTTCAAGCGACCTAAACGTGTCTTCTATGCAACAGATCGCGCTCGCTACTGTGGGTTCAAACTTCAGGCCGTTGTGGGCGGCTGTAGGAAAATCGATATACTCTTACACAAAATGGTGCAATGTGGAGTTTCCCTGTCGATTGATAAATAGGTAGCTTAAGTTTATATAACTTAAATGCATCTTATTCAGCTATAATACGTAAGTATTTCAGTAATCCTTTAATAGTTACGTTAAGCTGTTGTAAAAGAATAAACGGAGAATTCAATTTTTATCGGATTCTTTGGATACATAAAATACTGAAAAAAATTACATATTACTTTAATTTGTATCTAAAATTATTTTAGATTAAAATTAGTATCTGTTAGGTAGGTATAGATAAAAAAAAATATTTCAAGAGACAACGGATTTGGTATTCTGAGTTCACAATTATCGAAACTGCTGAGTCTACATCTTTGTGCATTATTAAGGTACAGGTAGTATCGTTAACAAACACAACCTTGGCTTCTTTTTATGAAGATATGTTAAAAAGTTGGTAAAACTGGCAAAACTATTAAAATCAAAACAGATGTCAAAATAATCAAGTAATAAGAAGATATAGGATTTAAAAAATACTTACAAGAACATATTCTTCCTGGATACAGAGTGTTAACACTGAGATCCGCAAAGCCTTCCAAACAGCTGCAAGTGTAGGTTCCTCGGAGGTTGAAGCAGCGGGCGTGCTCCGAACAATCGTGGAACTGTGTGCTGGTGCATTCGTCGAAATCTGACGAATTTCGAGATAAATTAATAAAAATCAGATAAGATTTAATTTGGTTGTTAGAAGTAGGTTTTGCTGCATATTTTTCTTCATTACTAAATGGTAAATTTAAAAAATCTTTTAAAACATAATATTAAGTTTTCATAACTGTCGATAAGAACCATAATTATCATATGTTCTATTCCTAAGCAAAGAATTAATGAAGAATAACAATTTGTGTTAATATCTATACAAAATAAGAATAGTTTAATTGCAATCTCTTACTTGAATTTTGAGCATCATTTACGACGTAGAACAAAATATGAATTTACTTGAAGAACATATTTAACAGGTTAAGTAAATGATATTTAACGTACCGCTGACATTTAATCTGTCTATAAACTCTTCTGCCGCATGCACTTCTGTTCCTCCAAGACTGTAATTGTTGTTTCGTAAATATTTCTCTATGACTTCTTTGAGACGGCTCTCATGAGCGTTATCTGAGAGCTGAAATTACAAAAATAAATTGGTAATTAGAAAGAATAATATGAAAATTTATTCTCTTAATAAACGCTGGGATTCATATTGAAGAACAATTGAACACTTCAGTAAATCTTAGTTACCTGTACATAGAAATCATTGATAACGCCCTGGTATTTTTCTCCTTTAGATGTCTTCATTTCAATTGGATGGAAGCCAGTGATATGAACACCATGGTAAACGTCACGCAGGTCAGATTGCATCACCATTCTATTGATTCCTTCATGAGTAGCCACAGCCAAACTATGATATTCCTTACTGGAATTATCAGATAAACTTGTATGGAACTTCAAACGTTCATTTCCTTGGGATCCTAATGCCAATCGCACTGAATATGTGTAAGTAGCTGAAACACAAGCAAATAGTATACTTGATTAGTAACAAAACTTGTTTGAAATTTAAGTGTTTCACCAGATCTAATCTTACGTTTGCAAGGCCTGTCTGGGAACATTCTAGCGAAACCGGGCCTGCATACGCATTTCATAATGCTGTCTATCCTTTGACACCTTTCGTTTCTTGAGGCCTTACAGTCTGGTTGACATTCTTTTCCATATCCAACGCCTAAAATAATGAATTTCATTATGAAAAAAAATAACGCCATATCATGGATTTATTTTTCTTTTATGAGTTAATAAATATACATACCAGTAGGGTGTCCAACGTTCGTTGTTTCTAAATACGGCGTACCAGCTAGCAATATTTCACCAAATAGTACCTGTTGGACTCCGTTATTATTAACTTGTTCTGTTCGTGTTATACCGTCATAATCGCCACTATCGATATCTGTGTTAATGGGCGGAGATTTACCACCATTTTGTGATTTATTTACAACAACGAAGAATGTATCATTGTCCTTTTCTTCTTCGACTTCAATTTTCTGAATGTTTTCAGTGACATCACTATCTCTTATAATGAAGTTATCACTCTCTTCTGATGACATTGTAATATCATCAAGGGCTATCTTTGTGGGGAATGTCGAATCAATTACTGGTGTAGATTCCACTTGTAGAATAGGAATATGTTTTGTAACTGTTTCTACAATTGTAGTCGGTTGCACTTGAGTGTACACCTCCGTCACGACATCAACTATTGTGGACGTTTGTGTGTTCGTTAATACTAAAGTCTGTGTGACAGCTCCTTCAGATTGACTGACTAGACTTGTTTCCGTGTGCGTAACAGTCAAAGTGTGAGTAAGGTTCACATAGCCAATACTTGAAATTATTTGCGGTGGCTCTGATAATGTTTTAGTCAATGTGATAATGGTTGTTTTGAATTCTGTCTTAGTCGGTATAATTTCATCTGATATCTTGATTTCATTTCCAGCATGATGTGTTTTATGTATACTAGACTCAATCGGGTCTTTACTTATAGTAAAGGTCTTTGTTATTGTCTTTTCAATAATAGATGGTGATTCTGTATCTATTGTTGATACGTCGTCCTCTTTAAGAACTTCAGTAGGTTTAATATAATCTTCTTCAACTGAGGACTCAGAACTTTCTATAACACTTGTAGGGAAAACAGCCAATGGTCTGGAAGGTAGTGGTCGCACTATTTTTTTAATCGAAGTCGACCTAGTTGGATATGAAAGTTCCGGTCGAGAGAGTGTTCGCGTAGGTCTGATTATAGGTATAGTCTTCGAAGGAAGCTTAAACTTATTCGTGCTAGATTTCTTATCGTCATTACGTAATGGATATGGTTTACGAGTACGGTTTTTATTACTAATAGGAATTACTTTCATTTTATCTTTATTTATATCTTCTTTACTTGACTCAATAGAAGATGAACTCTCTTTCTCCGTTGTTATGATCTTTTCTTCCTTTGAATTTGTTAGTGGTTTGTCTGTTACTGGTCTTTCACCACTATAATCCGTTAACTCGCTCGATGTTTCATATTCGTTTGAATTGTATATATTTTCTGAAGAAGATTCTAATAATACTTTATCGGAGTCTTCAGATATTTTTGTAGGCGATACACTGTCTGGGAAATAAACGGACGATGGTCCAAAGTTAAAGCTTGACGAAAAATCAAAGTTAGACGAAGTTAACCAACTTGAGGAAGCTGGAGTTGGGAAAATAACGCTTCCTTCTGAAGCAACCTTTGTTGGCTTAAGAGGTTTCTGTATTGGTATTATCTTAGAAGGTAATTCTCTTGGGGGTGGAAGTAAGTGCGATGATGGCTGATCAACATTGAAGATGGGCCTTTTAACCTTATTAACAATATCATAAGTTGGCCTGTACGTTGAGACTTCATCACGCACCGGCTTTTTCGGAGGTCTTTGAGTTGACTGTCTAGGAGGCAAAGTTTTTGGAGGTACAGTCCTATATGGTGCTGGAGTGCGTACAGGTAAAATTGGACGCGAAGTTTGAGGTACTCTTGGAGGAACTCTTTGCAATGGTGTTCTCGGTGGAGGTGGACTCATTCCCATTATCTCATCAGTAATTGATGGCTTATAGTTGTAATTTACAGTTGGTGGGGGCGGTGACAAATCAATAATTTCACTGGAAGAACTGTTAACGTTATCCGGTTCAGTTTTTATTGTAAATGTTGGAAGTGTCGATTTTTCAGGTAACTCCACAATTAAAGGTTTTTTGTCTTGAATATGAACCGTAGACGTTATGATATTAGATTCATTCGATAAATGAGTGTTATTAAACAGACCTGTATTTTGAACTTTTTGTTGATTTTTATATTTATTTTCTGTTTCTCTAAAAACTGATGGTTTTCTTGTGGAAATCGGTCGACTAGTAGTACTAACTGTATATTTTTCTTCGCCAATATTTAATTCCATATTATCTTCATACGATGCATTCGTTCCGTTTTCCATTAATTGATTTATTTGCCAATGAGGTTGTTGTAATTGATGATCTAATGGTATTGCTGTGTTAATTGTAAATGGTCTTGGCTTCATATACGGATTATGCTCAAATATTGGTTTTATACTATTTGAATGGAATGTGCTTTTATTGAAAGAGGTGAAAGGTTTTTCTGTTTGTGTTCCAGGGTTAAAGTTAACTAACTGCACATTCTCGGTAGGTTTATTTCGGTCTGGTTTTGTAGTTTGCGCTAAGATTCCATTAGAAGAGGTTTGTGTTAAGTTTTTGTTTTCAAAAGATGGGCTAATAATTGGTACTTTCATAGATTCTGAACTAACTTCGCCATCAATTTCACTGTTACTTTCAGGTTCTTCTTCACCGTCGTATATTTCTTCAGCCGTTTCATAAACAGGTTTTGTTGGTTTTGAATGAATAGGTTTGGTTGTAGAAATTTCATCACTATTATCACTGATGGGTATGTCATAAACAGGTTGTTTGTTACCAAAAATAGAAGGAATATAATTCGGACGAATTGTAAAAGGTAATATAGTCGACTTTTGTCCTTCATTCGGTTTCGTAAATGGTTTACCAATACTAAAGTTATTAATTGTTTGCTTATTCTTTTGGTCCCAAAATTCTGTTGGAGGCTTCCCAACAGTTGCAATCTTTTCACCAAATTCTGGCAAATTACCAGAACTTTTGTCGAAATTCAAAGGTATTACCTTTCGAGTACTAGTTTCAACATTAATATTTTTAACATTATCATCTTTAAGAACGCTAGCATACCATCCATGAGAATTGGTTGCAACTTCCGGAACAAATGATACGGAGCTCTTATCAAAGTTGTTATTTTTGTTATCTGGATAATTCACATTTAAATTGACATATGTATTGGTATCTTCATTTATCATAGGGAAATTGGCATGACTATTTAAAGATGGTGGTATAATATTACTATGATCTTTATGTATTGTTTTATCTCTGACATTATTATTAGTATTACTTTGTGTTTGACTTATGGCTGGTAAAGTTTGAGTTGAGTTTGATTTGAATCTTGAGTTATTTTCATTATAAGCATTCAAATTATTAAATGTAACACCTTCATGGTCATCAAATATAAGTGACGGATGTCTTTTGCCGTGTAACGCGACACTTTCGTATTTAGCTGGATCATCTTCTACTCTTATAGCAAAGTTTGTTCCTATTGGTATATTTGCATTTAATTGTCCATTTAGAGAAGTTGTTGTGATTGGAACTGTAATACTCGACCCTACAATATGACCGTTATTACTTTGACTGGCTACATTAGTCGCGGTATTCAACGTTACTGTATAGGTGTTTTCTTTGTTGTTGCCCGTGATAATAGATTTGTTTGCTGTGTTAGACGAAGGAACTAATTTGTGTACGTGGTCGCTCGGTTTTTTTGGTATTTTGACTTGCGTATTACCAATGGGGGCTGGAGATTGAGGTATCTTAAATGTATAAGTTGGCGTTGCTTGACTATTTGGTAGCTGCGATGCAAAATATATTTCTGATGTTACTTTTGGAGGAAGTTGATTTGTTACTGGATGCTGAATATTAAGATATATGTTACTATCTTGAACGGGTTTCGTATGAACCACGGGACGTTGCTGATATCGTTTTTTATCATATCGCGTTTCTTGATTGTAATGCATTTTAGGTGGTGGGGGTGGAACCGCTAGATAATTTTCATATTCTTTATCAATCACGTCCTTTGTTTCTTTAGGTTTGCTATTAATTTTATTATTTTTTTCAAAATCGCCTTTGTATATATCAGGATTATAAGCAGTAATTTGCGGCCCTATTTGAACGTGAGTCTCTTGATTGCTTGTAGGCGGAGGAAGATTCATTAAGTCTTTGGGACGTTTATTTTCATTCCATTTTGTTTTCTGATCATTGTTGAAGCCTGTATCCTTATGAGGAGGAGGGACATTTTTTACGTATGATTCAAAAGTAGGCTTACTATCTGACTTTATGAAAAATTGATTTTTGTTTGGAACAACATTATGGACGTTAGTCATATGTGGCGCATCAATACTGAAACTTCCAAAATATCCGGGTTCTGGATACGGTAAAGGATCGTCAATATAATCTCCTGTTTTGTGAGGTTCTGAAGATCCAGCAAAAATCAAAGCTGTTGAACTTCCATGAGGAATTAGTACATTTGCCACTCTTGAAGGTTGTATATCAACTAAGAACTTATTTTCTGAATCTGAGTTTTGAATATCAGCATATGTTCCGTCTGTTGTTATTTTAGTACTAACTATTTCAGACGAACTGGGATTGTTATCTGGGATATCTTGGTCAGTTGTTTTTTCGGGTCCAGGTCTATAATTAACTTGATAATCTTTAGGAATATTATTTGCCGGTTTGTTTAAAGAAGGTATGAAATCTAAAAATGCAGGTCTTCCATGATTAACTAGCAGAGGTGTTTTATTTTTTATTAATCCAGGATGTTTAGGTTCATTTGTTAAGTGTGAGGTAGTGGAATGCCACTGTTGAGAATTTTGCTGGTTCGAATAACCGCCATGAGGACGAAGCATATTTTTGTTTGGTTTTGTTTTCAACTTCGGTAGTTCTGGTGGTCTTAGGTCAAACGAATCATCAGCCCTTATACCTGGTTGATCATTCAAAGGTTTTTCTTTTACGATATACTGTTCATTATTTGCAACAACGCTATCTATTAACGGAGGATGTACAGGGTTCTGCAGTTTTATTCCACTGGCTACCAAAGTAAGCGGTCCTCCAACTGCAGGTTTTCCAACAATGACATCTGAGTTAGCTGTTATAATTTCACCTGGACTGATTGGTATTCCACCGTTCACCAACGGGCTCTCATATACTATTTTTGGTTTCACAAGGTGTGCTTTAGAATGTTTGTTTTCAGTTGCCCACGCAAAATTTTGATGCAAAGTAACATTTTTAAGGGATATTTGAGATTCAGAAGTTTCCATTTCATCGACGGGAATGTATATCGGAAAATTACCTACTTTTGTTTCTACGTCATTATCGACCCTTTTATTTGCGCTGTGAGGAGTAATTTTAGTAACGGGTTTTACTGTTGTTGTAGTTGTTACAGTCTTATTTGGTTCTTGTCGCTTCATAAAACCACCTGTCATTTTTTCAAAAACAGGTGCTAATTGAGATAATCCTTTAATGCCTAATGAACCTAACTTAATTAGTTCAGCCACCACAAATTTATTTTTATTCACTTTTTGTGTCTTATCGGGCTTGTTTTTAATGGATGTGTTATTTGGTGATACACTGCTTGTTTTTGATGGCGGTGCTTGTTCGTTAGTTAAAAGGTCACTTGTTTCCACAGAATTCGTATCTTTTTCATCAGAGTAATCATTAACTTGAGTATACTTCTCCACAATTTTATCGGTGGGTGCTGCATGCGAACTGGTTTCATATTCGTAAGGGTGATATAATGTTTGTTCAATAGTCTCTTTTCTAGTCGGCCTTGTGTCTAGTTTCGTACCACCATATTTAGTGTTCTTTATGCCATACTTATCTGCTGTATGAGCGGTGGCTTGTTTTAAATTGGTATACTTAGTTTTCAGTGATTCCGTTTTCGTGTGGCTACAAGTACATGAGGTTGTGCAGGGTGCGTGGCCTGTTTCAGATGGTTGTATAAGGTCGAAATTATGTTCTTCATGATCAATTCTCTTTTCAATTTTTGGAATATTACTTAAAAACATATTAGTAGCAGCTGACGGTTGAATAGTTTTTACCTCCATGTATTTTGTCTGCAATTGTAAAAAAAATTGTTATTTCATTATACTATTATTACTTTTATGCAGTAAACATATACGTATGCTACTAGTAAGGTAGAATTAACACATTTAGTAATAATAATGATTAAGGTAGAAAAATGTTAGAAGTATTACGAGGAAAGACATTATAAGCAACTAAAGGTTTCTAAAACTAAATATTTTTGGACGCCGTATTGGTAAACCTGGATACAATTTTTATAGGTTTCGGGTGGATTCTGTGAAGGTTCCGTGAAACCCAGGATCGTGTACCATTTAATCGGGTTCCATAACTTTAATTCTTACTTTTGTAGGTTTCAAGTCGGCTAAAACATCAGTAGCATAAAGATTTGTAAGTGATTCTGTTGTAACCACTGAAACTATTGTTTCGAACGTAGATATAGCGCTTCTTTTGTTTTGAACTACGGTAGTTAAATAAGTGTATGTTGTCATACACGTCTTGATAATGTAATTATGTTGCATGAGCTGATGTAGTGGAAAGAAAGCACTCATTTGTTGACGATTTACAACAGTGGCGACGGTTGATGATAATAATGACTTATTTGGCGGCGTAGAACTCACGTGACGTTTTGGCGTTTTCGACGAACTTAATTGCATGAGTTTATTTTTTCGCTGAGAAAAGAGATGACTATAATAAGAAATATTTGTTACACAATTTAATGCTAGTGTTAATCACATCAATATATTTATTCATAGTTAATACAAACATAAAATGTTACATAGAATTAAAATAGTAGCACAATATGTCAGTTTTGCTCGAACATTACCTGTGACTGGCCATAGTGTACTAGTTTTGTAATAATCAGGTTAGTGTATTTTTTTAATTTTGTTACCTGTTCTTGTTTCCCGTCTGAACTTTTATCTCTAACTAAAACCTCAACGCCATTGGACATTATTCTTGTAGCTAGATTTTTCAATTTTCTTTCATCGTCAGCTCCATTATTAATATCTATGTCTCTTCCTGGTCTCCATGGTGTATTATCATACACTATGGCATTTGTATTAAACGCTGAAATCAATACAGAATTTAGTTTATATACTAAAATGTATAATATATCTATTTTCTTCTCTATTTTCATTATTACTTGATGACAAACTAATGCAAGGATTATTTTAGTGATCTCCTTCTTTATTAATTATGCTATACTGTATGTATTATATACACCTATATTTTAAAGTAAACGTGACCTCGTTTTTATACACCGTTCCATATTATTTATTCGTAAAAACTACCAAACCGATTTTGATAAAATTTCTAGTTATAATATTTTTCGTAAAAAAATATGAATACTTCAAGGTTTTAGTAAATAAATATATTTAAAAAATATGTTAGTATTACTTATTTACTATTTATTCTACAACTTACACCTCTTTGTGCGCTTAGAAGAGTAAATGTATCAGTGCGTAATTTATTATGAAATTTGTGCTTTTGTGACTATCTAATGGAGTTAGTACAACTACTACTTAATTAAAAAAAATATATTGGTTATTATTACCAAAATATCAGAAATCAAATTATCAAAATTAATTTAAAATAATAGTAAAAATTTATTTC
>DVWM01000548.1:0-10123 GCA_018235105.1 Junonia coenia | reverse complement strand
TAACAAGCATAAAAGTGCCAGCCTGTTAAAATTTAAATGGTCTGAACAAAACTGCTAACTTCGATGTAGCGTTAAAATGAGTTGCATAAAACAAAATATAAAAGTAAATATAACGTACATTTCGTACGGTACAAAAAGTTTTTCCACTAAATATTATTTAGAAACGAACATTTAACAATGAATAATAAACCTATGAAGTATAACGTAAAATATTTTAAGCGCTTGAAACAACAGTTAGCGAGTAATCCCCCGAAGATCTAGCGGGTTCCCGCCTTGGCTATATTGTCGAGATATCATAGGTCTTTGCTGCCCTCGAGGAAGATTCATCGAACTTTTCTCGAGATAAATAATTTAATCTTTAATACCCATTTAAGCAAGCCGGCGTGGCGACTGCCGAAGGCTGGATCGCTATTAAATTGTAGAGCCTCGCAGAGCTTAAATGGATGTTAACCAGTTTAATTTACAAAATCATTTTCGTTTTTAGCCAAATTAAAATATATAGCAGAATATATTTTATAAATGAGACTTTTAATATCTCTTAAGAGATAGATGAAAAAAAAAGTTTTGTACAAAAATTACATTAGTAACATTATATTTATAATAATCAGGTTGAAACTCGATAAAGCTTTGATGCTGTTAGCAGACATGTATTGAGGCGAGTAATTTAATTTACCCTCTATTTACAGATTTAATATAAACACTATTACTTGGTTATCGTGAATAGAAGAAAATATAGAATACCACAACATAAAATAAACTCATTTCGTGTGAGTTATTCAATGAAAGAAAAATAATCTTACTTTTTTGTTCACACATAAAACCAAGATTTAATTAAATCGCAACGAAATGAAAATAATTTCAGCCTCAATATCTAAATAGAAATTTAGAATACTTTAAGTCGTTTAATGTTAGCGGAATGACTTTTGAAACAAACATCTCCCTTCCGAGGAAATAACGGTGCGACACGGACAGATGACGCCAATAACTTGCCGGGTCGCAACCGCAAATACCGCCTCTCAATTGTTAAAATCTAACGCCGATATTATAAGATTTTATCGTCCCAATTCGCCAATATCTCACTGTATATTCTTACGTATTTCGCCGAGCAATTTTGTATAAGTTAATGAACTTTAAAAACTCCCGAATATTACTTTCAGTCAATTTTCTTCGTGTCAACTTTTTAAATAACTTCGTTAATCTTAATTATGATTATCTCCGAAGTCATCAGAGTTTTAATTACGGTTGTCTTATATCTTTGCGATTTGGTTCTTAATTAATGAAGTTAAATAAAGGATTTCTTTCCGTCGCTGACTTTATACTAATTGTAATTTCTGTGTCATATTGCGCGGGAACAGTACGAGCTGAAATTGGCTGCATCGGACAACCTCAAAGAGAACTACACGACTGTGGTGATTCACGTGAAGGACGTGAACGATAATCCCCCTGTGTTCGAGCGGCCTACATATCGAACTCAAATTACCGAAGAAGACGACCGCAATCTTCCCAAGCGGGTGCTACAGGTCGGCTTCGTGGCGATAAAAGGCCCTCATTTGATTATTTACCCGCAGCCACCGCTTTGAGGTTTAGGCTTCCAAAGGGAATCGCATGGAGTGACAGATGCCGATTTCTATATTGACGTTTTTTTATCATTTTTTTCCATTTGCATGGCATGGGTTTTTATTAGTGTTGTCTTTTTTATTTCGTTTTAGTGCTAGATTCGGCTTGTTTTTATTTTGTTTTTTTAGAAATAGGTACTTGTATTAAGCTGATTAATATTAAAACATTTCTCAACATTTATAACCATTTCAGCTGTTTTTAATAATATACCTACGTATAACATGAGGATATGTGGGAAAAATACGAAAATTGTCCTAAAACAAGTTTGCAATTTAACTAAATAACGTATTATGAATTAATTTGATTTAAAACTTGTAAATCACTATGTTGTACATCACTTTATTCATCGTCATACAGTCATATGAACGTTAAGTGGAAGTGCCACGAGCACGCTTTGATAACAAGTCGAGTTCCAAATATTTAACGGCAATATTAAATGAACTGAATTTCGCTATCTTTTCACCTAAAACATCATGCTTTTACATAAACAGAAAAATGTAAACGCAAAATAATTGAAAATTATAGAATGTAAGTCGTGTGTTTTTATTTCTTTGCTTTTTTAACTAAATAACTATGTCAACCTACATCCAAATAAATTAAAATATAAACCGGCCAAGTGCGAGTCTAACGTGCGGAGACTAACGTATCCAGGATTTCATTCAAAAATTTTTATTATGTAAATTAGTAAATTGTATGAAAATATCATTCAAAATTTTCAGCATAAAGGACCACTTCTTTTACACTTCTCTCACAGCTATAAATGACAATAGGTATACACTTAGGATATAGTTTTAATTTCTACTCGATAACGTTTCCGAAATATTTCTTTTGGTCTTGGAGACAAACTGATGGACAACAGAGTTCTTCCGTTGTTTGTCCTTTTGAAGTACGGAACCTAAAAAGGAAGTGATTGAAGAAAGAATATTTTGTTTATAATGAGCGATAAATTATTCTCTATGCATTTAAGTGGTAAATGACACTGTGATATAAACGTCTTGTCGTATGGGTACATAAACATCGAAAGATTGAATTTATCATTCAACATGCTTCACATTTATTAAACAAACTCCGCCATTACAAAATTCAAGTTCGTAATACTAATAAATAAAATTGACAATTTTATTTAAACATACACTTTTCAAATCTCAAAAATAATAATTACTTAATCAGTATTTTATATTGTAACTCTGAAACATGTTATATCTTTTGTGCAAAATTTTGGTAGGCAAGCCCTTTCATTACATAATTACAAAATTTACTCATAAATTTCAATCAGTATTCAATTATTTCAACATTCATTTGACAGGCGAAATGAAGGCAATTTAATTTCACGCATTTACATGTAAATTTAAATGTAAAATATCTGCAATGCTATCAAATGACTTGTCACTTTAGACGATCGTATATTAATTTGAACCCAGTCATTTCAAAATAAACAATGATTCAAATGAAATTTAATAATATTTGAGAATTTTTAAGATAATTTACTAAAAATTCATTAAATAAATTATTTTGCTTGTTTTTTTTTGTTTTTAGAAGCTCTACATTTAAAAAAAGATTGTTTCACGAACAAAATAGATAAACAGCGTTGTGTTTTAATTCGGAGTTAATTTCTATTTCTATACATAATATAAAATAGCATCGAAATGAAATCACAACGTATTCATTCATAATTAAATTTGATGGATTATTAAAATGTATGTTAAAGTTCGTGCAACAATCCCGTAGTATTGCATGGGCATGTGCTAACTCGTGCGTGTGCGCAGTACGAGTTGACGCTGGTGGCATCTGACGGGCGCAACGAGAACTCCACGCGTGTCATAGTTAACGTGCTTGACATCAACGACCTCCCGCCCCGGTTCACACACAGCGCGTACGTCACTCAGGCCCTCGAGGAAACAGGCCCCTACCCCCACTCCCTAATACAGGTTTTAGTTATTTTATTTTTTTGTTTTTCTTTTCGTTTTCCTTGATCAATTCAAGTACTCATGTAAACTTAATGTAAATTATAAGCTATGTACTTGTTGGATTAATTTCGAAATGGGCAAATTCTTATGGAGTCAACACCGATAATATAATTAATAAATCTAATAAAAGTTACGAAATAACGTTATTGAAATTTAAAATAGACTTACGAACTACTTATTCAATGTACTTATTTTATAAATCCATATTCTTTTCTCTACCTTTATTTTTAATATCATATATTTTCCTTTATTTCATCCTATACTTCCGTAGACTCATTACCTCCACTTATCTTGTTACATAAAGGTACTAAGGTAACGTTGATAGAATTAATTGAAATATAGAGTACTGCTCTTAAATCAACAGGAGGCAGGTAAGTGGATAAGGTTTACAAATTGCTTGAATTTTCGCTTGACTCGAGTTAAAAACTCTGCAAGATTTTGAACGTTTTCCTTTTAATTAAATTTAATGCATGCTAATATGTACTTAGCTGGATTAGATGTCTTTAATCTTAATCACTTCTTTAAATGAATTTATACACAAATTATTCTTTATATCCGACCTATAGGCCTTTCAAAACTCGGCCTTTGTTCATCTTGTTTACTTAATTTAATTAATCGTCTTTTACAAGGCCGTTCGTAGAAACAAGACGGACAGTTTGCGTTTTATGTCTTTTTAATATTTTTGATTTGTATTGTATTAATAAAAAAAAAAGAAATGTGCTTAAGGGTTATAACTACACTTCTTGAGCTAGTAAATTTTTATTGCATAAAAATAAAATTTTCTTTGGTATTTAATAATTATAATGACTAATATTTTGTATCACGTGAAGAATATATTCGCTATTTTAAAAACAACAATAAGTTAAGAAGCTCGTATTCGCTCATTTTCTTAAAACGCTACGTAAAAAATGCAGAGACAAATAGAACGTGTTCGTACGTCCGTCAACCGTGAGATGGATTTTTTTATAATTGGTCTAGCTTCGCAAATAATCCGTGTAATTATGCAAACGTCGACCCTCTTCATCTCTATGGCTCTGGCCAAGCAAAATCAGTAGGGTCTTTTTTTCTTATATATAAAAAAACGGTCGCTTAATCAATTCGTATTACATTTATAAATGTCCATGACAAAAAATGTGTAAGCTTCTTATAAGAAAAAGAAATTTATTTAATTTGAGTAAAAATATTTACTAATGTATTAAATCGTCTCATTATTTATATATCATACCTAATAGACATTGTTTCGTAATCACCTACAATATATTATCTTGTAACATAAGAAATTGAAAGGACCCATTTATATTGTTCCCCATTATTCTTCTCAAACTGTTTAAATATCACTGGAGCTTTCTTTCTCAAAGTATAAAAAAGCAAAGTTTTTGTCGGCCGTTAGCGCGAGCACCCGCTGTCGTATGCCGGAGCGAACAATCTGCTACATCGTATGATTTTGTTCATAACATTGAAAAAGTTAAATAATAACTGCGAAATCTCATGAAACCCTACCCTTACCCTTCATTTTATCCTACCTTTGACATTCGAGTATAATAACGAGCTTAAACGTTACGTGAAGTAGAAGCACTTCTAGCTAAAAATAACAACTAAAGTACTAAACTACTGTTATAGAGTTTACGCGTTATTTTACATGTTATTTATTATTTTCTACGAACACGTTGCATTGTTAAGGTCTTATAAATTGTTTATGTAAACTGCAGCAACGCGGGTATTACGGAAAGTACATGTTTAGTTACTTTAAATACTAGCTACTTAACTAAATTGTGATTACGCAAAACTATCACTATCGCGTTGCATAGCGAAATCATAAATCAACTGGCAAAAGTATTTAATTCGCTAAAGGTGGAGAAAAATAACTCGTAGCATAGCAGTTGTTATAAATTAAAAAAATACTAAAATCCAATTTTACTATCAGATTATTATTTAAATATACCATTTCGTTACCAATTTAATAAAAATATTAAATTTTCATTACCTTTTCGTATTTTATTATTAAATTTTAAAATTTAAAAGACTTATATAATTTAGAACTTGAATATTCAGTTATACTACGAGATCAAAAGAGTGTACGAATGCTATCAAAAGTTAAGTCGTTCTACTTCATCGTCAAGCATTAATATCCTGTTTTGTGAAGATAATTCCGGATATCCCGCTATGCGAGATATTTTTCATGTCGAACTTTCTAATATTATTGCGTAAACAAAAGAAACAAAGGCCAAGTTTCCGATATGATGCGATATTTTGGAAAATATTTCTCTACTATCTATTATTGCCGAAAATATTGATTCCAGCCATATAACGAAAAAGCAGTTAAACAATATAATTATTTATGCTTCACATAAGTCGTTATTTAAATCTTCAAAAGTATTTTCCATCAATCGTCATGTACTGCTTTATTGTATTAATAATAATTAATGTGAAACAGGTGACAGCTACAGATGGCGACAAAGATAGACAACAAAATATTGTTTACTTCCTTACGGGCCAAGGGATTGATCCAGATAATCCATCAAATAGCAAATTCGACATTAACCGAACGACTGGAGAAATATTCGTTCTTAAGGTAAGTTTTATAAAAAATATATGTATCTAGTATTAATTTTCATAATGTTATTAATGACAAAATAAGGTACAAACGTATTGTAGGTGCGTAATTTTCATAAACATTAATGTTAAATGTTTCTCTTGTAGCCTTTAGATCGCGATCAACCAAACGGAAGACCGCAATGGAGATTCACAGTGTTTGCTCAAGATGAAGGAGGTGAAGGACTCGTAGGATATGCTGACGTCCAAGTTAATCTAAAAGATATTAACGATAACGCACCCATTTTCCCACAAGGTGTTTACTTTGGTAATGTAACAGAAAATGGAACAGCGGGGATGGTTGTAATGACTATGACTGCCATAGATTATGACGATCCTGCCGAAAGCAATAATGCCAAATTATGGTATTCTATAGAAAAAAATGTAATAGAGGAAGAAACAGGTTCACCAATATTTGAAATAGAACCAGAAACCGGCGTAATTAAAACGGCTGTTTGTTGTTTAGATCGTGAAAGAACGCCAGATTATTCGATACAAATTGTAGCATCAGATGGAGGGGGGTTAAAAGGAACAGGTACAGCTTCCATAAGAGTAAAAGATATAAATGATATGCCACCTCAATTTACTAAGGATGAATGGTTTACTGAAGTTGATGAAACGGATGGAACAAATTTACCTGAGATGCCTATTCTTACTGTAACTGTTCATGATGAAGATGAAACAAATAAGTTCCAATACAAAGTAATTGAAAACAGTGGATACGGTGCTGATAAATTTACTATGGTTAGAAATAATGACGGTACTGGTTCTTTGAAAATCGTTCAGCCATTAGACTATGAAGATCAATTACAAAGCAATGGTTTTAGATTTAGAATACAAGTTAACGATAAAGGAGAAGATAATGACAACGACAAATATCATGTAGCATATTCATGGGTGGTAGTTAAACTTAGGGATATAAATGACAATAAGCCTCAGTTTGAACGCGCAAACATTGAAGTATCGGTGTATGAAAATGCAGAAGTTGGTAAAAGCCTCGAAACCTTTAAAGCTACGGATCCGGACCAAGGAGGCAAAAGTAAAGTTTCTTACGCTATCGATAGGTCATCAGACAGAAAAAGGCAGTTTTCTATAAACCAAGAGGGTACTGTAAGTATTCAAAGATCTTTAGATAGAGAAGATACGCCTAGACATCAAGTAAAAATATTAGCTATTGATGATGGAGTTCCTCCTAGAACCGCTACAGCAACGTTGACAGTTATTGTACAGGATATCAATGATAATGCACCTACGTTCCTTAAAGATTATAGACCCGTTTTAACAGAGCATATAACGCCTAAAAAAGTAGCAGAAATATTGGCTACTGATGACGATGACAGGTCTAAAAGTAATGGCCCTCCGTTTCAATTCAGACTTGATCCTGGTGCGGATGACATAATTAGAGCATCATTTAAAGTAGAACAAGACCAAAAAGGTGCAAACGGCGACGGTATGGCTATAGTCTCATCACTCAGGTCATTTGATAGAGAGCAACAAAAGGAATACCTTATTCCCATCATTATTAAGGATCATGGTAATCCAGCAATGACTGGAACAAGCACTTTAACTGTAGTGATTGGTGATGTTAATGACAATAAAATGCAACCGGGCTCTAAGGAGATTCTCGTATATAATTATCAAGGACAAGCACCTGATACTGAAATCGGAAGAGTTTATGTTTACGATTTGGACGATTGGGATTTACCCGATAAGAAATTTTTCTGGGAAACTTCAGAACATCCGAACTTTACATTAAATGAAGAGACGGGAATGATTCAAATGAGGCATAAAACTAGAGAAGGCAGATATCACTTAAAGTTTAAAGTTTACGATAGAAAACATACCCAAACCGATGTTCCTGCTAACGTTACTGTATATGTCAAAGAAATATCACATGACGCTATTATAAATTCAGGTTCAATACGAATATCAGGAATATCAGATGAAGATTTTATTCGAGTTTGGAATTATAAAACACTAAGCGTATCCAGAAGCAAATTAGATATATTTAAAGACAAATTAGCAGATTTACTTAATACCGAACGAGAAAATATCGATATATTTAGTGTTCAGTTGAGAAAGAAACATCCACCGGTAACTGATATTCGTTTTTCAGCACATGGTGCTCACTACTATAAACCTATTCGGTTAAATGGTATAGTACTCATGCATCGAGAGGAAATCGAAAGAGCTGTAGGAATTAACATAACGATGGTTGGCATTGATGAATGTCTTTATGAAAATCAAATGTGCGAAGGATCTTGTACAAATGTCTTAGATATTAGTAACTTACCATACATGGTTAATGCTAATAAAACAGCTCTCGTTGGTGTAAGAGTTGATGTAATTGCTGAGTGCACATGTGGTGCCCGAAACTTTACACAAGCTGAGACCTGTCGAAATTCCCCATGTTACAACGGTGGTAGATGTATAGAAGGTAAATACGGCTTAACTTGTTCGTGTCCACCAGGTTATACAGGGCCAAGATGTCAACAAACGTCGAGGAGTTTCCGAGGCACTGGATGGGCATGGTATCCATCTTTAGAGATGTGTGACAGTTCTCACTTAAGTTTTGAATTTATAACCAGAAAATCGGAAGGTGTTTTGCTCTATAATGGACCGATAGTACCACCCGAACCCGAAGAAATTGTAGTATCAGATTTCATTTCTGTCGAACTAGAAAGAGGAAATCCAAGGTTGCTAATAGATTTTGGCTCAGGCACATTAGAACTCAGAGTAAAAACTAAAAAATCGTTAGATGACGGCGAATGGCATCGGTTAGATATATTTTGGGATACCGAGAATGTAAGAATGATTGTGGACTTTTGTAGATCAGCAGATATTCAAGAAATGGAAGATGGAACACCACCAGAATTCGATGACTCAACATGCCAAGCATCCGGTAGCATACCTCCATTTAATGAATATTTAAATGTTAATGCACCGTTGCAAATTGGAGGACTGTATATAGAACATTTTGATCCTACGCATTATCATTGGCAATACATGCCAATTGGCAAAGGCTTTGATGGGTGCATTAGAAACTTGATACATAACAGTAAACTGTACGATTTGGCACATCCTGGTTTATCGCGAAATTCTGTAGCCGGCTGTCCACAGACTGAAGAAGTGTGCAACCAAGCTGATACTACATCAAGATGTTGGGAACATGGTACTTGTGTTGGCAGTTTTTCGGAGGCTAGATGTCAATGTCAACCGGGCTGGACTGGACCGTCATGTAATCTACCAACGACCCCGACTAGTTTCAGACCCCAGAGTTACGTGAAATTCGCACTAAGTTTTGAACCTGACCGTTTTAGTACACAAATCCAACTAAGATTTAGGACGCGTGAACCCCACGGAGAGCTATTCAGAGTGAGTGATCAGCATAATCGAGAATATGGTATTCTTGAAGTGAAAGATTCACGATTACATTTCCGATATAACCTTAATTCATTACGAACAGAAGAACGCGATGTTTGGCTAAATTCTGTAGCAGTTGATGATGGTCAATGGCATATTGCTCGAGTCAGCAGGTATGGCAGTGCAGCGACTCTTGAAATTGATGGCGGTGAAGGAAGAAGATATAATGAAACATTCACATTTGAAGGACACCAGTGGCTTCTTGTTGATAAACAGGAAGGTGTTTACGCGGGTGGTAAAGCGGAATACACTGGTGTAAGAACATTTGAAGTGTATGCAGATTTCCAGAAAGGTTGCTTAGACGATATCAGATTAGAAGGCAAACATCTACCATTGCCTCCAGCAATGAATGGCACGCAATGGGGTCAAGCAACTATGGCAAGGAATTTAGATAGAAATTGCCCATCTAATAGTCCTTGCATCAACGTCCACTGCACGGAACCATTTGTATGTGTCGATCTTTGGAACGAATACGAATGCACGTGAGTATTTTTAATACTATACTATAAAAGTAATAGTTAAAT
>DVWM01000547.1:0-10124 GCA_018235105.1 Junonia coenia | reverse complement strand
CAAAATTAATTATAAGGGCGGTTTCAGACTAAAAAAAAATACGCGCGTATAAGTCGAAGCGCGTGGAGGCGCGTATAGGCTTTATGGCACATGCTAGACTCGTAGCATTGACGCACTCTTAAGCTTGAATAAACGCGATCCGTAATGTAACAAATATCGCTTAATAATGCTTCGTCAAAAACCTTATTGATAATAATGATACAGCGCTAGTACGGACTCTAGTGATCACGCTGTTCAGTTTATTGAAGCGAGTGATGCACCGTAAAACTTTATAGGATGGCCCACCAGGCCTAAACTTGCCCACATAGATACTTTTCGAAAAAAAAAAAAATCTAAAATAACAAATTATTCGAATCTTTTGAGTTAGGGTAAAATGTTGCTTATATTCCTGACAACATTAAGTTAATCTAATTATCCCTTGCCTAGTGACGGGTTGTTGACGTCAAGAGAGGAGACATGACGATATATTACTATGGAGAGTTGAAATAGAGAGATGCATAATGTTGTTGTATTATTATTCCCTTCTAAACTTATTAGTATATAAGTTAATCTATTAAAAATGGCGCTTATATCAAATAGCCTTACAATCGTCGATGTCAATCGTAGTCAAAGGTCATAGGTTCGAATCTATGTAGACCAGTTTGTAGGTGCATTCTAACATTAGTATTAATGGTATCTGGCATCAACACCGAATCACAACAGTTGACATCACGATGATGTAAAAGTATCCCAGGAAGCTACTTCCACTTCCACCACTATCCTAGGAGGAGTTCTCACTTATCGTGTGTCGGACACGGATTTTAATCTGATGTTCCGGTGGGAGAACATGTTATATGAAGCTATTCACACTTGTCGACCGATAAAAAAGTCGTAGATGTGAATAGAAACGATGACATCCGATTAAAATCCGGATCCGACGCACAAGTGGGAACGAGCCCTAATTTGTCATTAACTTTGGCAAATATTCTAGGTTGTATCAAATGCTCTATGTCTTTGGCCTTGAAATAAAGCTATTTTGAACGGATTTATATTAACGTTCGTAATCGCTTATATTAACGTTTTTCAAGATACTAACTCAGAAATCGTTGGCGGTAGTTGTAAATAATATTTCTTTTATACTTCAAACAGACAATTGTCACCTCAGTCTACCCGTGACCACGAACGCTGTAAAGTGTGCTCGAAACGTCGGAATGATAAAAATCATTAATACGCGATTTAAATCCGTTCAAAATAGCTTTATTTCAATGTGTAATAATCGCGAAAATCTAAGACAACATTATGTTTTGGCCTTTTTAAAGGTTTAAAACAGCTCTTTTTTGTTACTTTTGATTCTAAACGTTATGCACTGTTTAATTTATTTTGTTTCATTGTTTGAAAATAATAACACAGTTTAATATATACTTAACATATTGAGTAATTGGTGCGTTCTAATGGCGTCTCCAAGTTATGGGAATTAATTTAACAGGTATCCAAAAAATTAGTAATATTCTTCCACCTCCCCAACGAAAACCAAGAACGAAAAATGTGTCAATTTCAAAAAAATATTTTTTTTTTTGTTCTTAATTCATGTAAAAAATTGAACTCCGATTTCAAAATAAATAATAACAATAAATAATATACGGGCAAATCACACTAATTGAGCTAGCCCCAAAGTAAGTTCGAGAATTGTGTTATGGGATACTAACTCAACGATACTATATTTATAATAGATACATATATAGATACACATCCAAGACTTAGGCCAATCAGGAAAAGATCATTTTTCATCATGACCTGGCCGGGGATCGAACCCAGGGCCTCCGCTTCACGTTCTTAAAAAAATCAGGACTTATTTAGTTATACTTGTTTGTACGATATATACATATTTTTCTATTTTAGTGTTCTATTTTAAGATTTTTGATTTATCGTCTTAGCACAGAAATTTAATTAATGGTACAAATGGAAAAAAAATCACAGTTCTATTTTCTACTCACTAGTATTGCTGACGCCAACTCATAATAAAAGAGGTTTATTGTTCTACTAAAATAGAATTTTAATTTCCAGAGCTCATTCAAATTAATTTATACATATGTATGTCCTTGTCAAAGTTTTTATTTTACATTTAATGCGGTTTTACGAAAAACTCTGCGACAAGACCTATTTAAATTGGGAAACGATGGTTTTATTTTCTTATTATCATTAATGTACATTTATTGGTTTTATTATGATTATTTACATAAAACCAAAACAAATTTGTAGTTTTTATAACATATTACGTATTAAAGGTAGTATAATAAAGTTGTCTAATCTGAAAATTTTTCCTCCTAAAAGATTTTCAAAAATCCATAAGGTACTACCAGAAACATATTCATCTTTTGCTGCAATATGGAAATGCATGCATTCCCTGCAATTTTAAAACTCTTTAACAGACTTCCCCCTCAAAAAGGCCCAAATCGATATTTTTGGACTTAAATTTAAAGGGAAAACTACTGAGTAACACTGCTATTTGCCATATTCTTTTTTTATCTCTACTTCACGCCAACCTTCAGTAAAATTATTTTATAACCGTAAAGTCAGTCCACATAAGAACTGTACTAACTAGGCTCAACCACAATAAAAACCTCCTTTGTATTTAAAACAGGTGTCCAGCCTAGCTGCCGGTTTGGCAGCGGTCGACGGAACTCGTTTAAACTTCCCAACTTCAGAATTAAGTCAGTTTCATACAAAAAGATTTTTATTAAAACTTTTAAACATCGCCCCGTACTCGGTTTAACTTCTTTGAATTTGTACATTTGATTTCGAAGTGCACTTGTTAAGCTGTGTATAAAGGAACTACAGTTCGGAATTTCTGTTCAACTGAAATATCGTAAGTTGTTTTATTTATGAGGAATCTTTGTTGTTTTGTATGTTCATGTTGCAATACTTAAGTAGGTATGCGATGTATTGAAAGTTTAAATTTTGTTGATTTATCTTGTATTTAAGGTTTTTGTTGCGGGTTTAACTTAAAATGTTTCATCGCGATACGATATCTACAAGACAAACTTTATATACATACAAAAGTTAACACTGGACAAAGTCACAGGAACAACGTTTATTAACCCTCGACCAAAAAAGAGGGGTGTTATAAGTTTAACCGCTATGTTTGTCTGTGTGTATGTGTCTGTGTGTGTATTATTAGATATCATTTATAAAAAAATATCTTCCAATAATTTAAGGTGCTCATGTCATATTGAATACGGTCGGTATGGTCGGGGGCTTAATAAATTTTTCAAGTTTACACTTGTAATACGATACGAAATAATCATTTTGATTGTTTATAAGTAACTAATTCGATTAACAAAAGTAATTTTAAAGAAATACTCTAACTTAAATTTACACTCTTTTGGTAAAAAGAAATGTTATGCAAGAATTTACGAAACCATGACTGACACTATGAAATGACAAAACACTA
The DNA here is from genome assembly GCA_018235105.1 of Junonia coenia. Taxonomy (NCBI): domain Eukaryota; kingdom Metazoa; phylum Arthropoda; class Insecta; order Lepidoptera; family Nymphalidae; genus Junonia; species Junonia coenia. The sequence continues at coordinate 6,694 of DVWM01000547.1, read as the reverse complement.
TATGGATTGCTTTATCAGTTACCAGTAACCAGTTTTATCTAAGAATAACCAGTTAAAACCAACTATAACCTCTCAAAACTAGTATCAAATTTAAGTTTGAAAATGCAATTCGCTACAAAAAATAAATGTAACATGTAGCCTTTTTCATCATATCGGTACTAAGAAAGTCAATTAAAATCCGACTCAAATATACTTAAAATCTAAAAGCAGTACGGTAGCATAGCTAACGAGGTAACTGAAGGACCATCTAGTTTTGACATGTTAAAGTTGAGAGCAGAGAAAGTAGAATAAAAACTTTTCATAGCATCCTTATCGTTAAAAAATCTCTGAAATATAGCGTATATTAAATATTCCGTTTCGTAACGTTGACGGTTTCAATATCTTAAGTTTTTTTTTTTAATTAATGAAAAGGCCTAGACATGATCGTCATCTGATTTTTTTTTGTTTGTTGAATAATCTCTAAATGTATGAATGTGTATTTTTTTGGTGTTTTGCGTATTTTTATAAAACATGAACATAAGGAATGAGGCAAAGCGACAAAGTAACCAGTAATTAAAAATAAAATTTCAAATGCCTACTACGATAGGGTTGACAGTCCCCATCCGATCAGCCCAATATTTCGGTAAATTTTCGATTCATAGCTTGGAGATGATTATTATTTATTACAAAACCCACCCTTTATGTACGTCGTATTTAACAAAATATACACTTCAGAACAATACATTTTTTTATATACACGCGTAATAAAAGCATTGTGGCTAAAATTTAATTTATACACGCTGTATACGTAACGTAAATTTCGTTTACGGCTTTAACGACTTTAATGTGGGATATGATAAAAAACAAGTTAAGTGTGAGTCGAGGTTATAAATGAAGGGTTCCATACAAATGCATGAGAAATAACGCTGTGTAAAAAAAAATATAAAGCCCGACTAGCCCTTAACTCATTTTTATTTTTGATAATGCAGTAGTAATATAAATATGCCTGACGTCTCTAAAAAAGGCTTTATTGTAGTGGTATAAATAAGGCCGGCAGTTGCGGATTTCATACCCGCTCGGAGCGGATGTCTATATTTCTGTGTTACGAGTGTCAGTCCTTGTGGGTCTCTCAAACGTACCTCAAAGCGCACGTAAAGCTGTCAGTTCCTCTTGTTATTACAATCACCTGTTAATAATAATAATCATAACTCTTAGTAGAAATATTGTTCAAATGTAAACAATTAGATTTCTTGTCTTTCAAGTTGCAAAGGTCACAAGACAATGGCGTTATGTGATAGCCTGTAACCTATTGAAACCTAGGCTCGAATAATAAGTACGATTATATCATATAGTAGAATATTGCGGGCAACGCTAAAATAATTATAAGTGAGAATTCAAATACATGCCTCTAATACATACCTTATTATTCTTAGGTACCGAATCCTAAAACAACACATTTAAAACAAAAGCGTTGTTTTACTCGAATACATTGTTACTGTTACGCCGAGTGGTAATGAGTACCGAATAATGTATCGAGTGGAGTTAATGTTTCGCAAATGTACCGAATACGAGTCTGTTTGTCCCGAATAAACTTTGATTTTATCGATACTGTGCTGATTATCGTTGATTAATGCAAACGGTCTGCTTTTCATATGCTTTGTGGATTTGAACTAGTGCTAATGGTGATTTGTTAGTAGGGAATAGTAGGAGGTATTATTACAAGTGTACCTTAATAGGTATAGTAATTGTAACACTTGTACTACTATGTACTGAATTTGCACTACTAAGGTAATGGCACATAATTCCGAGGCTGAGTCAATAAATTCATATGTTTTTTTTTTCAATTCTAAGAAGGTTATAAAATAAATTAAACCTTTTTGAATACCTCTGAAGGTGCTCTTACTACTGTAGCAAGAAAAAAGTATTAAGTATACGTATAATACGTGACTATAATATACTTATTTTTTGTGCGTCTGGACAAAATATTTTTATTTCATTATTCGATAATAATGATAATAATGATATTCGATAATTTTATGTGATACCGCTCTGGTGTAGTGGTGCTGAATGCGCTATTAACGCCGGCGGTCGCGGGTTCGATTTCCGCTCAGGGCGGATGTTTGTAATTATATAAACATTCGTTTCTAGGTCTGGTCCTTGTAGGTCTACCCACCGTGCCTCGGAGAGCACGTAAAGCCGTTTGTCCTGGTTATCAATTACACCAAATAACGATCGTTACTCATAATAGGTAATATTCTGGTCTAAATGGTTATACTGGCTTGCCCTCTGGGTTGCGGAGGTCAGACGGCAATCGCTCTGCATAAAAATCAGTAACCTGTCAAAAATGTAGCTAGAATAAAGCAGACTCTGGTTAGGTCCGGGAAAAATGCTAGGAAGAAAAAAAAATATTATTATTTTATATATTGGCTCATTATTTCATATTTCAATGGCGATGTATAATAGAAATGAAATTCTATTTCATCGATGCGAATCGATTAGATATTTACTTATGATTCTAAATTAGTTGTTAATTGGAAATGAATTGAAATGTATTGACTATTGTGAGTAATGATATATTTGCAGGCAGGACTCAATTTAGTCATATTTTATATCAATTTATTGTACCGTTAAATTGATATGTCGTCTATTGCTTTTATTAGTATTCGGTGTAATTAGAGCTTTAATATAATATATATAACAAGTATATCAGAACATGTTATTAACGTTGTAATTATATTCCAGTATAATTATATATCGCTAGTGGTTATGTTTCAGGTAGGTGCCGAAACCTGCACAGGTTTTGATGCTAAAACCAACTTCAACTTAAGTGTTTTTTTGCATATGAATATGAGATTGCTATAATATGTTTAGTTTTAATAATAATAAAAAAGACGTGCACCATGAAAAATATGTTCTTTCGCATGTTTAATAATAATATTGCGTACATTATATCAATAGCGAAAACGTAGATGTATATTAAATCTTTTAAAATGTTGAATCACAATGTGCATTATAGGATTTCTTATTGAACTTAAATAATGCTGCATAACGCCCTGGAATATATTTCAAAAATTTCAATTTCAATATTTCAAAAATTCATAAAATATACAGTAACGTTGTAAAAATACTAAACACATCAAATGTCAAGCGTATTAAATAGCAAAATATGTTTTCTAAAGCTAGGTTTGCTTCACAATACAATCGTAGTTTCAAAATGAGGGATGAATAAGGGATATACAGGCTGTTCCACTAATTAACGTCAAAGTGATTTAAATCATAATAATGATTACGTCGAATTTGAGTGACTCGTCCGATCTGGACGTTACATTTAACAACTTGACGATCAGTCCTTTAGTCATTCAATGAACGCGCTAGTCATTGAATCAAATAGCGGATCTGACCAGATGACTGCGATAGATATACAGATGTTTCGCTAATGAACGTAAAAGTAATGTGATGTCAAATTATACGACGTATAATATACATGATGAAGTAAAAGAGTCAAATATAAGTAACAAAAAATATTTCCTAAATACTCATAGTTTGTTCGACATTATATCCGTAGTTTGGAAATGAGTACTGAATAATGGATATACAGGCTGTTCCACTAATGGACGTCGAAGTGGCGCGACTCTGTTTGTTCGCAATAGAGCCGATATTATCAATTGCTTATCGATTTGTCTCTGTTTCTTCTCATTGCTTGTAAAGTGTCTTAAATTGGATATCGTTCGAGTTTAGTGATTTGGGACATTTGTTTTCAATTGATTTATTAATGAACCGATGGTTACGAACATTTTCAGATGTAACGAAAATATTAACTGATCACAAGGGGCGATTGTTTATCGTTTATACATGCAGGCAGAGCCATAGGCAAAAAAGTTAGGTTGAAATGACATTTAAAATCAAAGATTGGCAACATTGTTTTATTTCCTTACTCGGTTCAAAAGAACTTGCCTCAAATCAATTACTCCATACAAATCCTATAAAATTTCAACAAATAATTCAATTAAACGACTTATGCATTTAAATAGCATTTCACTTAAACGTTTCAAACCACAATGGTGATGAAAGTTAAAGAAAAATACTTCAGCAGTCACTCCTGAAACTTGTAATAAAGTTACACCGTGACTGAGTTTCAAGTCAATTCAGTTAAAGAACTGAAGATTTTTTTTATTTAAAACTTTCATAGTTCGCACCCGTTTCCAGTTGGCTGAAAATTCACAAGTGGTTTTAAAATACATTCTTCGAGTAAATTTTTTTAAACCCCTTTTTTAAGATCCGGCAACTTGAGATTTTACTTAGAAGCTAAACCATAACTTTATAGTTAAATTATTTTTGCCTTAAAGTTCAGTAATATAAAAAAATTAAATGTTTAAAACACATAAGAAACTTTCTTTTATATTACTAAAATATTTTATTCTTACTTTAATTTTTGAGCCAAGATAATAGATATGTGGATATTTATTCACAAAATTCATGGTTAAATATGGCCTTGGACTATAACTTTGGTATGGTAGATTTCGTATAGATTTTTGTTACCTTTTAATTACGTGGGGCCTGTAAGGCCGCGGTGGGTAGACCCCTTGTTAGATGTATGAAAAAGGCATACTTTTTCACTCAGGAGAACCCTATGCCTACTTCATAATTACTGCTGGTTTAACTACGCCGATGCCATTGAGTTGTGGTACTACTGTGATACTGTCGTCAAACACGATTTCGTTTTTTTTTTTTCGAACGGACGAATTTAAAATTTCGATGCGGCCTCACAGGGCCAACATCGGTAGATACGTGACTTTTAAGTTTTAATTACTGCTAACAAAATTGTCTTATTAAAAAATTCTCATTGAAAATTTGAAAACAATTATGTAGTTGGGACGTCAAGAGGTAACTTCCATTTATCTAAAATAAATTAACGTTTTATCAAACAACCACACAACGGCGACTCTGACTGATAAAATTCAATCATTGTAATTATCTATAAAGATGGTAATATCAATTAAATTCAAATAAACACCAGGAGCAAGTCAGATCAAACAAGAAGTAACCAATTAGAAATTCTATTTTCATGTTTGCACAAAACTATCTAAATCACTTTGAACTGTAGCGAAACTTTGTAGCCAAAACTTGGAGCCAAAACCTCTATATTCAAATTAGACATGATCCCGATAGTCAATAATCTATATATGTATTCTACACATTAAGTTCATTAGTTTGTTTTATTTGATTGCATTAACTTCAGGATATAAGGTACAGGCACCTAATTCTAAATTTACCTTATTAGTCTTGATTATTATTTTGACCACAGATTATTTATTATTTTTTTAAAAGCGATACTAAGCATGCGGTTCACGTGGTGTTTAATGATAAATGCCACGAGTACTGAAATATCCTTCCAGCTTATGAAGAATTGAGTGATGGAGAAGAATATAATTGAAACAAATGGGGTTAGATAACTACTTTCTCATTTAATAACTTTCTCAAATTAATAAGTGGAGGAAGTATTCACGCTTAACTATCTCTAACACTTATTAATACATTTTTGTTGATTTTAAATACACTGTCAATAATGTACTGAAATATGATAGCGACAGTTTGGTGTAACCTCAGTCTAAAACAATAGTTTATCAAATCTAATGGTACTTCAAATGTCTTGAAATCTAGATTATCCCAACCATAATATAATTCGTAATTCGATTTCATAGCACGTGCTGAACGTATTCAGTTTGGATTTAATCTCAATTTGATTTGCTTCTCTAAATGTGACGGTTAGAATAAACTCGATTTTGATATTCATCCGTTCGATAGTTTAAATCGTAACTCCATTAAAACTATTTGAATTGATAAATCTATTTTCGTTATAAATGCTGGATTATGTTCGATGCCTATATTTAAGTTCATAGGAGATGATAATACTTTGTCTAATCATAAAAAAAAAATAAAATAGTAATGTAAAATTCCAAAAGAAAACAGTAAAATGTTTTAATATTATCTGATCATCAGATTTTCATTTTAACAGCTTTTGTTTTTGTTAAACATAATTAAATTTTTATAAAAAGAAAAATACCCTACCAAATTGGAACACTTAAAAACGGCCTTCTAAACGAATCACATGCGCAAGGTTGCGTATTTACAATCAAATGTTGCATGACAACTTTTCGTGTGACGAAAGTGACGTAATTGGTCCCGTTTAAACAAATCTCGCACCTGATTTGTCAGGAATAAAGTAAAAACATCAACGTACACACGCAAGGGAAAACACGCAAGACGACGACAACGTTACAGTTTTTGATTGTATCAATTTAGCCACATATTAAAAAATAATTTAATCTTGTATACAGTTATTAATTACGAACATAAACTTCGTGACCATGTTTTGGATGAAAACAAGGATATAGGTCGATTTTCGTACAAAGTATAAAATGTAAACCCTTATCCGACCGCGGTCTAAGATAACACCAGATGTGATCCTCACTATTACGTAAGAGCACGTTCCCACGTGTCGTATGACGGATCCGGATTTTAATCGGATATTCCAGTGGCAGAACATTTCGCACCCCCGGTGCGACACTGTCATTTTTGCAAAAAATTCAAAAATGAATTAAGTATGTAATAATTATCCTAGAGAACCCCTTTACTTCGTGCCATAAAATAAAACTTATTAAACTATTTGTTCTTGTGTTATTTTTAAATCAGTGTGACAACACATATAATTTTA
>DVWM01000546.1:0-10124 GCA_018235105.1 Junonia coenia | reverse complement strand
AATTGTAATTCGCACTCCCTTGCCTTTGACATTCACTGCGTTTGGCGATTACTCGGCTAACGCGGCAAAGTTACTCGGAAGATTTCTTGCAACTCGCACTCGACATACAGAAATATAAACCTGAGTGAGAAAGTGGGCGTGACTAGATTATTGAAGATCCCCAAAATATCTATTTTGTAGGATCTAGATTATGTAAACATATTCAATTGGTCAGGTGAGTTATTTTAGGTTGTTTAATAAATATCGTCTTTTCCTTGTGTGTTGATTTATATTTATTAATTAAAATTGTCTTTTGATTTGACTAGCATGAATGGTGGTTGGTAGTAAAGTATTTCAGGTGTCTTATACTTAATTGCAGATTAAACAACATTGTCAAAAAAGCCACATGAACTTAAATCTGAACTTTGTAAGAAAACTTATATATTAGATAGTTTTTTGGTTCATTAGACTCTGCTTCAACTTCCGCTCCTCGTGGAAATACTTGTGATGACAAAATATCAGCCAGTGAACTTGCTTTAACCTACCATACTGTCAAGCACAATCTTTCCTATAACAGCACGGACTGTGGTGTAAAACAAAATATCATATAAATTGATTCTAAAACCGCTTTGAACGTTACGGGTGCTTTTTAGAGGTATACAACTTTAAGTAAGTACTTTTTTAACTGGCGGTTATTTTGACAGCTAACAAGTAATTTATGTTTAATTTGGTTTTACGATTTATCATGAATATACTGACGCCCGAACAACGCCTCACATAATTGCGCAAATTATTTTTTGAAAATTGTGACTTTATTCGAAAAACGTATCGCGCACTACATACATTTCACGGTCAACATAATCGTCCATCAGAGCAATTAATTCGATAAACTATGGAACGTTTTCGCACTACGTTTACTCTTAATGATAATAAGAATCACAGAGACATTGTACAGTGCGTACAGAAGAAATTATTATTGCTGTAGAGCTTAGTGCAGAAGAAGACCTGAAACAATCTATCCGCCTTCGTCCACAGTTATTGAATCTGTGTCCATCAACTTTATGAAAAATTTTGCGGAAAGATCTTGCTTTGCGTACTTACAAAATCCCACTCGTGCAAGAATTAAAGCCCCGCGATCAGCCAACAAGACGTAGATTCATTGAATGGGCCAAAAATAAGATTTCCGTTGATTGCAATTTTCATAAGCGAATTTTATACCGATGAAGCTCACTTTTGGTTGCATGGATACGTTAACAAATAAAACTGCCGCATTTGGAGGGGCGATAATCCTCAAGTGTATGTTGAGACACTTTTACATCTAGAAAAACTGACTGTGTGGTGTTCTTTATGACTGGCGGAATAATTGGTCCGTACTTTTTTAGAAACGATGGTGGGTCCTTATTCTCTATATCACGATGCGTAACGTGCCGAAACGGATGACATCATATCGTGCCGCGTCAAACAATCTTACCATGGCACGATACGTTTTCTTAAAATGGTATTTTCTAAGCACACGCCTTGAAACGATAAGGAATAGCATAGATGCTGTATTTGTCGTTTCGGCGTGGGTACGAACAGTTTCTATTAACGATCTTTAAAAAAAGATTACTGGTTTATTTTTTATTAATTTCTTTATCACTCATTTGACAGCATAGAACGCGCCCCGTTACGTGAAATTTCGATTACACAGTAATCGACACGAAGACGTCGAATTTTTGTTTTGTTAGGCATAGAGAATAATGGCCCTGGCCAGAAAGTTACAGTCAATGTTGACTACGATAGAACCATGATTACTGACTTTTCTGTACATCAATGGAACGACCATGATATGCAGGAATTCTAGTTTTGACAAGACGGTGCAATATGTCACACAGTTCGTGCCACGATTGATTTATTGAAAGAAACATTTGGTAACCGTATAATTTCACGTTTCGGACCCATGAATTAGCCTCCAAGATCATGCGATTTAATACCGCTTAATAATTTTCTGTAGGAATATGTAAAGTCGTTAGTATATGCCGATAAGGCCGAAACAATTGATCACTTGAAGGATAACATTCGCCGTGTTACGTTAGCTTGGAAAAAATCGTCGAAAATTGGACCTCAAGATTACTTTACGTCCGAGCCAGTCGTGGCGGTCATATGCCAGAAATCTTATTTAAATAATAATGTCATAAGATTATTATTATCTTTCAAATAAAGAAAATTTTATATCATTAAAAAATACGGTCAGCAACAGGCGGTGCGTTTGCGGACCGCGAAAGGTTGAACCTCGGACCGCCAAATATTGTAATGTAGGTATGTCAAGTATAAACATAATTATACGTAATATTTTTGAACCAATCTAACTGAGTACATACCAAATCTAATTAATCTGTTTCACAACATCGACATCGATCAAAAACATCACGCCGCCGAGTCGCGCGCGCTCTGTTCATACCTACTTATAGCTCCGACGACCACTTGTAACTGAGCGTGAGCGGAGCGCGGCCTAACGAGCAGGTTTTGTTAATAAGCGAGCGAGAGCGAGACGGCATGCACTAGCAACAGCATGCGCGAATTAGTTATTGCATGTAAATGTGATTTAGGCATTCGCTACGAAACAGCAAATTGAGCGTATCATTTTTATGGTAATATGTGGGACAGCATTTCATATTTCGCATACTTAGCGAACTGTGGCGCGCTTGCGACTTTGTGTTTTGTAACAAACGCAAGCAAGTATCGAAATCGGAGGTCCGGGCGCGAGAGCGGAGGAAAACAGACTGCTAGTCGGTCTCGCTCGGTCAGTCGCAGCGCAAATCGTGGAGCAACAGTACGTTTGTGATTTCTTGCGTTTTAGTTCGTGTATTAAAAAATATTTTTTTTACCTCGGCATGATATGGATCCTAAAATGAGAAAAGTGGACAGTGAAAATAGGAGGTTTTTAGAAGAATGGACTGAACAATATTGTTTTACGCTGCCTGATAGACCTCAAGCAGTTCCAGTGTGCCTTATATGCAATAAAACTGTTGCTATCGTTAAAAGTGGAAATTTGAAGCGACACTATGAAACAACAAATCAGCAATTCCACAAAAACTTCCCTCCTGGCAGTGAGGCTCGTAATGAAGAACTTCAGACACATCTCACTTCTTACAATAAAAGCACAAAGTTACTAGTTCGTTGCATGAGCGACCAAGAAAAATCCACAGAAGCAGCATACGTGTGTGCTGGACGCTTAATAAACATCAAAAACCATTTTCGGATTCTGAGATAGTGAAGGAATGTATGTTGGCAGTAGTCACAACACTTTTTGAAGAAAAAAAAGATGTTATCACTGGAGTTCAAAGTATTCCATTATCAGCAAGAAGCAATACACGAAGGGCTGAAATTTTAGCTGCTGATATTAAGATGACTCTTCTCAAACTTCTGCAAAAGGCACCTTGCTACGCCATAGCACTTGATGAGTCATGTGACTCATCAACTGATGATGAACAAATGTCAATTTTTGTCAGATTTCTTGACATTGAGTTTAAAATTTTTAGGAAAGAGTTGCTAACAATATTGCCTTGAATAAATCTTCTCCTCGAGTTATCTTGTAACACTCGAGGAGAAGATTTATTCAAGGTAATTGATGAATTTATTACTAAATCTAACATCAGTTACGACACAATGGTGTCTCTTTCTACTGACGGGGCTCCAGCAATGATTGGCAAAGAAAAAGGTGTCGTCAAGAGAATCAGGGATAAAAATTCAGGCCTAATATCATATCAGTGCATAATCCACCAGACAGCCCTTTGTGGAAAACTTAGCGATACACTGAAAGAAGTAATGGACAGCTTGGTGAAGTTAATAAATTTTATAAGATCTCATCCGCTCTTCAGCACCGACGTTTCAAGGAGTTTCTTCTTGAATTGATTCAGCATATTCTGACTTACTGCAACACAACAATGTTCGTTGGCTAAGTAAGGGTCAAGTTATTGAACGTTTTTGGTCAGTAAAAAAACAAGTCACCTCCTTCTTGCAAAACTTAGATACGCAGGCAGCTAAGATGCACCTTAAGTTCATAACAAATAAGCACAATATGTTGGTTGTGGCTTTTCTAAAAGATATTTTGAAATATTTAAATGCGCTCAACACAGAGTTACAAGGAAATGGAAAATTAATATATGATCTGATACAAAGCGTATCTGCTTTTCGTCGTAAGCTGGATATCTTTGAAAAAGATATTGCAAGACAAGAATTTATTCATTTTCCGACAGTTCTGGAATATAATAAGGAGAACTCTGAAGAAGACGTTGCAGTGTTTACAAAATTTTTGGCCGATCTTAGCAACGAATTTGCCACAAGATTCCAAGACTTTGCAGAGATGGGCAAGTTTCTTAAGTCACCCTTTGAAGTTGATGCAGCAGCCGAATGGACAGATGTGGCTGCCAAGTTATTTAATCTGCCAAAGGCATCACTTCAAATGGAAATAATCGATCTGCAAGAAGATGTATCTTTGCAAATATATAAAAAGGTGTCAACTGAAGAATTTTAGGTCAAACATGTCCCAAAAAAAATCAAAACTGCAAAAAACTTGCTATCAATTTGGCCAGTTTGTTTGGCTCGACATATATATGCGAAACATCTTTTTCAAAAATGAATTTTTTGAAAAACAAATATCGTTTGAGATTAACAGACACTCACTTAGAAGACACTCTTCGAATTAGCTGTTCTTCACGAGAACCAAACTTTAAAAACCTGGCTCAAGACCGCCGATGCAATTTTTCACACTAATTTTAGGTAATAAATAGCTGTACTTAATTATTATCAGTTGTTTTTTTTTTCTGGACCTTTTAAAAAATTTCGAGCAATATCCGGATCCTACTTAAAACTACTTGCCGACCCCTATACCTTTAAAAGGTATAGAATCTATACCTTTAATAAACACCCGTTATTTTAGTATTTTAAGATAATTTCGACGGGCGGTATTGTTTCCTATTAAATATTAGCGGGAAATTTTTTTTGTCCCCGTACGAACCCTCAGAAATTTGCTAGTGTCACATTGAATGGTAAAAACTTACTAGAAAGGGACAGCCATATCTCCACTACATTGACAATTGTAATACACACTGCACACAGACACAACGTCCGTCGGCGGTCGCGGTCAATAGACTTTGGTTCACTCGTTCGGTCAGTGCGCATTTGCGAGCGAATTGGAGTGGGTGCGTGCGAGTTTTGCGCGGTTTCAAGGTAATATCCTTATAATAAAAATATTTACGTGTACTTGTGTATATTATATGTGTTTAGTGTGATTTATTACACTATTTTATTTACCAATCGAAGTTATATGTTTGTGTTTTTACCCTTTAGATGGAATCCAATGACCCATACCAAAGACAACAAAATCGTATACAAAAATTGTTTGACGAAGCTTCATCGTCAGAATCTAGCCAAGATCCTTATGCAGATGATGGAGAATATGGTTCCGACCAATGCTACGTACCTTCTGATGAAGATAATTGCAGTAGTTCCGATTCAGAAACCGTGGTAAGAGTACATCAACCGAACAAGTCACGACGACGTGTCGGTGGATCGTCTGATTCAAGTAAGTCTTCTACCGATTTATCAGATGTTCCTGACTAAAATTTATCACAATCGGAGCATCAAACTGAGCAAGAATCTCAGCAAAACGAAAATGTTCAGCCTTCTACTAGTAGAACTGAGATAGAAAGAGATCTACTCGTACTTACTCATAATTCCCAGTCTAATAGTAACAACGAGCCAAACAACGACGACTTCGATAGTCAGGATTGGTCCTCTACACTAGTTGACATTCCAGAATTCAATTTTGATTCATCAATAGAAGGCATATCAGTAAACAAAGAGAATGTAAACAATCCTCGGGATATGTTTGATATTGTTTTTCCTAAACATTTCGTCGATTATATTGTGCAGTGTACAAATGCCTATGGTAATAAGTTGTGTTCTACTAACAGACCCCACACCAGACATAGTCGAAGGGCTGTATTTCGAGAGACCAATAATGAAGAAATATTGAAATTTTTGGGTCTATGTTTGCTGAAAGGACATGTTAAATGCCCTAAACAACGTAACCTGTGTACCTACACAAATCATTTGTATTATCACCCAATTTTTACATATGTTATGTCTGCTAGAAGACATGAGCAATTATTGCGTTGTCTTAACGCTTCTGAAGTTGATGCTAAGGGATCAAGAAAAATAACTCCGTTTATTGACACAGCTACAGCACATTTTCAAAAGATTTACAATGCTGGTAAAAATCTTTCTTTAGACGAATCTTTACTTCTATTCCGAGGGCGATTGCAATTTCGTCAATATATTAAATCTAAAAAGGCTCGTTACGGTATCAAGTTCTATGAGCTCACAACGTCGGATGGATATGTCTTGAATATTTACATGTATTGTGGTAAAGAAAATCTAGAAGAAAACATTTCAAAGACTGAAGACCTAGTTTTGAGGCTAATGCGACCTTACCTTTTGAAGGGACACCATTTATATATGGACAACTTTTATAACTCTGTTAGCTTGTGCAAGAAATTACTCGGTTTGAGAACTCACACTGTTGGAACGTTGCGGTCAAATAGGAAAGGTAATCCTGACAGTATTGTAAAGAAAAAATTAAAGAAAGGTGAACACGTTTGGGTCCGAAAGAACAATGTTTACGTATCTAAATGGAGGGATAGTCGCCCTGTCCTGATGATTTCTACAAACACTCATCCTACAATGGTTGAAGTACAAAACAGATTTGGGAGAAAGAAGATGAAGCCTCTTGAGGTGGCGACTTATAATAATCATATGTCAGGAATTGATCGCTTAGACCAAATGGTCTCTTATTATTCAAGCCCTAGAAAAACAATTCGTTGGTATAAAAAAGTATTATTTCATCTTTTAGACATATCAGTGTGGAATGCATATTTTTTGTACAAAAAATACAAAAGGAATTGATAAAAGACTTGATAAAACTCGATACTAATATAAATGTAAAGGACTTGGTCAACAAGAAAAGTATGCATTACAACAGGCTACACAATAATATACCAGCAATTGAGCGTAATGAGAGATCTTTAGATAGAATGAAGGGCCACTGGCCTGAACGAATTGAATCTAATCCTGGCAGCAAGAAAAAATATGCTTTTTTAAAATGCCGTGTTTGTTCCAAACATGGAAAACGCGTAGAAACTAGTTACCGTTGCAAAGGATGTCCACAAAAACCTCCACTTTGTCCATCTTGCTTCGAGGCCTGGCATAACGAAATTAATTTATAATAACATAATTACCAGTAATTTCTAAGGTCATTTTGTTTAGTAATTTTTTATTATGAAAGTTGATTTATTATGAGTAAAAGTTTCGTACCTACCTAATTATTAATTAACATTATTATTGATCTCACACTCCTAAGATTGTTTTGTTATAAGAAAGTTGATTTATTATAAGTAAATGTTTAGTCGCTAATTACAGTTTAACATATAATTGATCTCACCCTCCTAAGATTGTTTTGTTTTGTAAGTTGATTTATTATAAGTAAAAGTGCCTTACCTAGTTATAGTTTCAAATATTGATACCTTATTCTTAAGATTAATTAAACATTTTAGTACAAAAAATATATGTTTTATTATTGAACGCCTAAAAACGTTAAGGGGCAGAACACCTACATGATAGAAAGAAATCTGCCAGAACGCCTTAGGACGTGCGACACCTGAAGACGTTCTGTCATTTGGTATGGTATTGGTAAGCGGACCTACGCAAGTACGCCTATGGACTTAGTATGGAAAAAACGTGTGTCAAAATGCCAAAATTTGTCATGCATTACAGCGCGCGAACGTGTTAAAAAATAAAACACCGAAATCTGATCTAATAGGTCCACACATTAAACTGCCCAAAAAATTTTTTTACCGCAACATTAATTATTTTTGTCACCCATTTGAGTATTTCTACTGCCCACTAATACATTTTCTACTGACCACTTCATAAACTGGCGTTTGTATTATTTTACTGCCCAAAATATGAATTTAAAACTGCCCGGTTAAATACATGCCAATTGAAATGGGATATAGACATATAGACCAGGTTATAAATAGGCCAAATAACAAAAAATCGTTTTAGAAAAGGTCTCTTGGTTTAGAAGATGGAGGCCCTTTTGTGTAAAATTAGAAAATTCACTCCTTCCACACACAAAAGGGCCTCTATCTCGTAAACCAAGAGACTTTTGCTAAAAGGATTTTTTGTTATTTGGCCAGTTATGACCTGGTCTATGACCTATTTCAATTTAATTCTTGACTTTCGGGACACCTGATTAAGTATTTTTTGCTGAATTTTATGTGTTGAAAACTTATTTTTGATTTTAGAATTGCTTATGTTAAGAGAACGTAACTATGCTACGCGACTTTTGTTTTGTAGGTATTAAGGTGTAGGTATATTAAGGTTTTTGTAGTAGGTATCCGTACTTATGATTTCGATAAATAAAGAGTAAAACAACAAAGTAAAGCAGTCAAGTTCTATATTTATCGTTTACTTAATTTATTTTGTACAAACTTCAACAATATATATAATAAATATTCAATTAAATCTCTATCATTCAGCAAACTGAACTCACTTTTTGTCATAAGTTTAGTTAAATAAATAATACAATGATATCGTAACTTATTGTCTAAACTTAATTAAACACAACTTTTTTGTGCCAATATGCCTAATAGTAGATAAAATATTTGGTTTTACCAAAACAATAACTTTATAACCAGAAAAAACAGAACAATATAAGTTTTCGAGCGTCACGGAGCGGTTCAAACTGTGACTGAGATTTGAGCCATTCGCCAGATTATCTGTTCAGTCATTTATCTTCATCTAATAAAATATTTCTAATCTACAATAATGTTTTTGTCGAGAAGTTAATTTGTATCTATCACGAAAGCAGATATTAGTAATAAAGGAACTACTTACAGACATCTAGCGGTCATCATTTTGATGTATAGATACAGACAATTTTTTTTCATTAACAGGCTTTTATTGGGTGTTATACAACACGAGAAATTTGGAATTAATTTTTGTTTTTTTTTTTTATTTATATACGAAATTAAATAATTTAAAATGGATGAACCGTTCCTTGGCGCTATGCTACCGTCAGCTTGAATGCGATCGCGACGCATAGGTCGCGGATCGCGTATAAGGTCCAGTTGCTGTGACTGCTCGAGTCACTGCACTGGAGTAACCAAGTAATAGGTTGCGCGGGGCGGCGCGGTGCGTGCGCTCGCGACGGGGAACTTCGCTGGCCCATGCACCGCGCTCCGGTAACTCTTTATAAAAGTATCTACGTATTTATTATCTGTAACCGTAATTATTATTATTGCAAAATAGGTGCAAAACGTTAAGCGTCTCATCTTAGTTTACAAATACACCGACTCTTAAAACTTTGCAACGTTTAGATTGTCTTGCACTTCCAAAAATTTCACATTTTATAAAAACGAATTGAAAACAACCGACACACAATTATTCAGTGACATGATCCATAATAAAAAAGCGATATTCGAGCACACGTTAACGTTATTGCTTCAAGCGTTATTACGTATCGCAGCGCGACCGCTGATATCAATAGTAACACGATAGTTACGTGGCGTCGTGCGCTTCGGGCTCCACCCGGCTATAAGCTCTGAGTATGTACAGAGAAGTAGAAAATGGACCACTTCCAAAGGTAATATACAAAACTTTATGATCATAAATTTTCTTGTGCTAGAAAAGACAATACTGACGGAGCACAATTTCGACCAATAGAGACGTGTTGCTCGGAATTCTCCGACGCTACGGTCGGCGTTAGCTCTAACATCTTCACGATTGCGCTACTTCCATTATCTAGAGAGATGTCAATCGAAAAATAAAAATATTTTAATAATATCTACCTTACTCGGTAAGGGACGTTCGATCTCTTAGGTATTTAATAATATCTCTTATTGCTAATTTCATGTCTTTCGAATAGCCCATTCGGTTCGATCAATCGGGATTACATAATACAGTAATGCACCTACAGCGCGATAGATCGTTACAATATTGTAGTCGACAATGTTAAAAATGAGGTGCGAGATAGCTTTAATTATAATAGAAGCGGTGCCAGCCAGCTGGCAGCGGGGGGCGGCGGGCGCGCCGGGGAGAGC
>DVWM01000545.1:0-10130 GCA_018235105.1 Junonia coenia | reverse complement strand
TGTGAGATCCATGTAATACCAAGTCGGTTATTAATTTATTCAGTCCCTACTTAAGCGAATTTCTGTCTTAATACGTCAAGTCCCTAAGACCACGATCGTGGTCCATAAGAAATTGAAAATCAATTGTGTCTGGAATCTCCGTACTCGAAGCATTAAGTTGTTACATAATAATTAGCAACATCTTATAGTGACGCATATCAATATTAAAAATCGTTATTGTTTTATATAAATATATTTAGACTCGGCCATCGCATGAAAACACGTGTAAATGAAATTATTTAGTGCGATGGCCAAGTCAATATCAATCAAGTAAATATTAATATCTCAGTCAAAATTTTTTTTGAGATTGTGTTTAGTGTATATATGGAATCATATTAAATCAATCAATTATTAGTACAATAAATAAAACAAAATTAACACATTACCAAAAGTTCTTTACTAAAACAAGAAAAGTATAAATTAAGAACAAAGCAAAACAAAACAAGGGGACACTGACTATGACGAGCATATTTTCTTTCAAAAACCTTATAGGACTCGAAACGAAACGTAAAGTACATTGATTTTTAGTAGACGATCTGATTTTCAAGCCTTCTGAAGATGTTGCTATTGAATCATATATCGCCGTATCTTTTGATATATGAGGTACAGGCTTTAGTATATCTAATATATGTTCAGTTTTCTTATCAATTACTTGAATACTATTCTTGTTACTTTTAACAGCTGGACCATCTTCAGCTTTCATATTAAGTTTCAATTCGTCAATTATTTCATTTTGAATCAAACAACATTGTAGTCCCTCGTCGCAGGAATTTGGTTCTATTATTATACTTATTGCAGATTTTGTTTTATTGATATCAATGGGTGTATTAGCTTTTTCGAATGAATTTATAGCTTGCTTAATTTCGTTGCTAACTTTTTGCACTAGCGATTCCTCTAATCTTCTTATTGCCATGTCAAGGAACATTGTCAGTTTTTCCCATATATCTGTAATTGGTATGTAGTTACGGAATTCTTCTGAGCAAGATTTCTTTTGTGATTTTTCTGACTCTGTTAATATTTCTTTGATAGCATCCTCATTGGGTAAATTTATACGGTTACAGCGATCTCCATCGTCTTCTACGTTAAATGATTTTTGATCTGTAGATTTTATATTCTTATTGTATGCTGTAGATTTGTAATCATTTTCAAGTTTATTAGGTTTTGGCATTTTAAAGTTTTCATTTGTAATTAAAACATTATTGTAGCTGTCTGAATAAGGATCTTGTGCTTTAGGTATATTAGGATTCATTCTCATATTAATAATCGTGTCTAATAAAGTTGGCTTCTGATCTTGAGATGTTTCAAAGTCATTATTTGGTGTTTTTGATAAATTATCAACTGTATCAGGAATAAGTGTACGAGCAGAACCATTATTTGCGTTCTTAAAATAAGAACTAGTTTTAGCTATAACGAAAGTATCATTTTCACTAACAACCTCACCAATATTTTGAGGGATAAGCGTTATAGAGCTATTTTCGTTTGAGTCGATAATTTTAAAATAATCCTTCTTACTACTTGTCTTTGACATTTCAAGAGACGAAGTAGATGTAATGGTATCGGATTGACTCAAATAACTCTCAGCACTTGTCAAACTTTCTTGAAATAAAACATTTTCCCTACTTTTTACTGTAGCGGCTTTTTTATTATAGTCTAAAATAGCATGGTTATTCACTTGAGCTACTACCACATTTACGATGCCAGTAGTAAAATGATTCTGTACATCTTTTAATTTAGTATCTGTATTATTTTTATTTTCTATTTCAACAACCGATTGTGCAGAGTTAATACTATGGAAATCATCATTTTGTGATGAGTAGCTATGTTCTGGTTTCAATGTACTCATACTTATTTTACTGTTTATGGATACGTTGTCATCAATATTAATATTCAAATGTGAGGTGTCCAAGGATATTCTACCTTCTTCGAAAATATTTTCTTTTGCTAAAGCTTTTTTTATTAATCCTTTTTGAAAAGCGACAATGGAGTCTGAACAGATATTTCTTCTGAATTTTCTAGAATCTGAAATGTCCCTTTTATTTTTATTGCTATATGATTCTAGCTTTTTGTCCATATTCCTGTTGTGATGTTTAGTTTTAAATTGCATATTTTTTATTTTTACTAAACGAGTATATTTACGACGTTGTTTTTTTAAGGCATTATTCATATCAATTTTAGAATCGACTTTGAAACTATTTTTGTCATTTAAAGTAATGACAGATTTCGATTTCACTGCTTCATGGATATTACAAGTAATATTTTCCTGACCGATATTAATTTCTTTGTCATAATCATCACAACTGACTTTATTAAAGACACTTGATAGTAAATTTTCCAAAAAACCATTTAATTCTCCTTGTCTTTCATTAGCGTTTATGTTAAAAGTCTCTTCAGGTGAATTCATTTCAAATTTATTTACTTTTCATATTCTAAAACAAAATTTATAATATTATTGAAAGTCTGTGCATTATTTTTAAAATATTCGTCGTGTTGCAGAATACATATTCCTACCTAAGTCTCACCAAAATGTTACAATACAAGTTTAATAAAAGCCTAAATCAGAGAGAGAAATGGGAATATCGGTCAAAGATGTATTCGTATTGTCGTGTTTAGATATAGACAACATCCGAAGTAAGCTTTGTTTTGGTTTAACTAAATCTTTTATCACGTGAATATAAAACAACCATGAAACCAGTATCAATGGTATCCACAATAAAATGCAATAGAGGCATCCTTCCCAAAACCCCATTCCATTGCGATTTCTGATTGTTATCTTCTTGTCAAAAGATTTGCTGTCAATATCTATGCAGACTGATGAACTGGAATCATCACACAGTTCGTAATCTTCGGTCGTTGGTGTGAATTCAGTACATACAAAATCTGGTTCTCCGGGACATATTTCACTATTACAACATTTATTTATGTTACATTTCGAATAGATACAAAACGGTTTTATTCGATGACATCCGTTGTTACACGAATGAGAACAGTATGGAATCTCATGACCGCAATTATTAGAAACATTATCATCAGGCTTAACGAAATCGTCGCAATAAAACGCTAATAGCTTATTCTTGTCAGGTCCCACTGACACTTCGAAAAGTGATTTTGATTTTGGCAAAGAGCAAGTCAAAGCTTCGTCCACTACTGTTTCGGCTATGTCTTGTGCCGCTGAAGTCATATCTGTTACTTTCAAAATGGATTCGCTTTCTATAATTTTGTAAGAGGTACTCTTTTTTATAAGCTGTGGATTATAATTTTTGCCGTTTCTGCTTCTCGGTTCTTTTTTAATTTTAATTCCCGATATTATTGCGCTTCTAGGTGTAATACTAGAAAATTGGATACATTTCGATGATTTAATTATATTTGGACTTATTGTTTTAGTAGGTTCATTTGTATTATAATTGTCCAAAGGTTGTGAAATGGTTTGTTTCAAAATATTTTGCTTTCGTTGTAGATGATCATTAACTATTTTTTCTGTCGCAGTGGCTAAAGATTTAATTATAATTTTTAGTTCATTTATCTCTTGAGCTATTTTTGAATGTTTTATATTAAGACTACTTTTCTCACTATCTATTTTATTATTTGTTTCAGAGGTATCTGTTGACGTTTCTCTACTAATTATATATTTCGCTTGGCTGGCAGCACCATCAAGAAGAGAGATAATATTTGGTTTGTCATAAGACGTAACATTTTCTGTGGTAACGTTACTATCTAACTTTTGGTTGTCTGTGCATGTCAATACATCAGGTTGTATAGTTTTAGTGAATTGATTTTTCTCTGAATTAATAAAATCACCTTCTTTGATTCCCGATGGGAAAACATTAACTTGAATATCAACTTTCATATCCTTTTTGCCTTCCCAACTTGAAAAATATCTAAAAATACTTTGAAAATGTTTAAGTAACGTCTTTTCTTGGTTTATTAAATTATTAGATTTTCTAAATAAATAAGTAAATTGTTTTGTTTTTATGTTTTTGTAATTGTGATATTTTGATAACTTTTTCTTACATTTATTACTTCTTCTGTACTTGTTCTTATTATTATGAATTCTATCTGGACTTTTTAACTTTAGGACATTTTGTTTATTTGTATTATGGTATTCAAAACTTCGAGTGACTAAATCAATCGATATTAGAGGATCACTTTGTTCTTGTTCGTTTGAAGATTTAAGTTCTTGTATTTTATTTTTATTGATCGAGTCGACGTGTATCTCGTATTGGTCGCTTTTTGAATTAGATTGAGTGATTTGACTGTCATCGCTGTATACACTTTTGATAAAATTTTTGATTTTATTACTATTTGGGAGTGGTCTATTTAGCTTACTTTTGCGAACAGTTGGGTCACGTATATTTTCGTTATGGATAAACTCATCTATTAGTTCTTTAGTACTTGAAATTGATTGCGGTATAATGTTTTGGGCTTTTAATTCTTTCGTCTCATCATACTCGTAAGTGACACAATGTTTGGTTAAAGATTTCGTTGGTAGCGTCAAAAAATCCAATTTAGAAGATTTAAAAATATAGTTACTTGATTTACTTGTTGATAATAAAATTTTCTTATGCCGTATTCTCTTCATGTTATGCCGCGAGGTTCTACGTCTTTTAATTTTGTGTGTATTCCGTGGAAGACTTAACGTTGATATAATTCTTAGATATTTTCCATTTAAGGGGATACTTAAATTAGATGTTTCTTCTACTAAGTTTGCGTTTTGTAAGGTAAAATCTTTTGATACATTAGATTGTAATTCCGTTTTCTTAAGACGATTAGGATTCACTACCTCAACATCAACTGTATATGTATATGACGATGATGTATCATGATCATTTCTTTGCAATTCTAATTTATGTAATATTGAATCAAGCACTGAATCAATCTTTTGTTTTGTTTCTTTCTTTTCTAGTAAGTAAGTTTTAATCCAGTCACTTAATAGGTCCTTAAGGTTGTCTATAACTAATGAGGTTAGATTGATATTGAAACAGGTCTTTGGAAGTTGGACGTTTTGCTCGCTGTCACCACACGCACTGGCATCATGTTGAAATTCATCGATAGTATCAATTTCTGTTCTGTTCACAGAATATTTAGACTTCGCTGAGACTATTTCTCGATTTAGAAGTTTATTTCTTTTCTTCTTGCAATATCTTCTCAGAATACATATATCAGTTTCAATGCTTAGATCCCTCTTTACTGTGCCATTATCTTCATAATAGTTATCCTTCGGTAAATTTTGTTTAAGTTGCAGCAATAAACTTTTAGTGAAAATTTGGGAGGCTCCAGAGTATGTTTTGGAATAAGTATGTAAGGTGTTCAGAGAATTTTTAAATATAACTTTAGCTGTATGTTCTCTGCAATCTATGTTCTGATTCCGAGTCATGATGCTAGGTTTTTCTTATAACTTGCTTATGATTTTTGGGTAAGTTCTTCTCTGGAAGCAAATATTCATCCTTTTCAGAAATGTTCATCTTATATTGTTGGTTATCTTAGTAATGGACGTTAATTATGAAATGGTAAAAATGTCAGACATTTCGCAGTCTTGTCATTGCTCTAAGTAATTGAGAAGTGCAGCAAGGTAATAAATTAATTTCAATTTTATTAAAAGGCAACACGAGGACTGTTTAAAGAAATTTAATAAACATGAAAGGAATCGTAATACAAATTGCAATATACTTTAGAAACTTTTTAATTAAGTCGAAGAAAGAAATTCTATCCGTATTTTTCATGTTGAAAATTGATGGTAAGAAAAATATTTGTACTTACATTTTCAATGTATAATTTGATCATTTTATGTTTCATTAAATATCAAATATTATCAAATAAATAAACAAAAATATAAACGTAGAATTACATAGTAAATGATTTCGCAGAAAATTTGTTTTGACAAATGACATGTGTCGCATTATATTTTCAGCCAGTCTATGAGTCTATCATTTTTTGTTGCTGGTATTAAAATATGTATCCACACATACATACATATAAACAAAATTGAAGTGTCTGTTTGTAATATCAAAATAACGATTGGACAGATTTTGTCAGGACTTTCACAGCAAATAACTAATGTTTCTAGGATTATCGTACGCAACTTTCTTTGCCAAAACAAAATTAGGGTTCTGTGGGAAAAATAAAAACCCTTAAATTTGTTTGAAGCTGACGAAGTCGCGAGCAGTACCTAGTTTGTTGAAAATATAACAATATAGTCAGATAAAGTCCATATAGTAGCAAACTAGGATTGTTCTACAGATAGACAAATACTCCTTCTATTTAAGAAATAAAAGCTTTTTAAGAAATTTTAAAATTTCAGAAATCTCGATATAGATTTTTCCTAGCATATTCTGTTTCGCGGTTGAACACGATAAATCTAAACAAACGTTGGATTAATTTTATCTATTGGTCCTTTCATCTCAAAAACGGAAATAATAACCCTTAATTCTGTGTGTACATAAAAACGAAATTCTTGCTTATTTATTAGCTAACCTAAATGAAAAAAAAAAACAGTATACCGAATGTACGAAAATAATAAAATAGAAAAGCGTAAGGGTACAGCGATTAAGTACTCCGTGTACTGGTGTCGGAGCATTTTACAACCGTACACAACCGGAGAGAGAGCATAATAAATAAAACGACTGCAACTGATATTTTCTCGAAGCTTTCAGCACGTAACAGTATAAATTGTTCGACGTGTTTCATGTACGCCTTAAAATTTCTAGTTTTATTTTCTTTTTATATTCCTCCCGAGATGCAACTCGAATACGATTTTCGTATCGACTCACGCGAACTGTTCGACGACTCAAATGGTTCTCAAGGGATCGAACCATTTGAGTTTTATTACTTCTTTGACGTATTGGATTTAATTTAATTATAAGACCAGTAAAACTATAAAAAGGAAATATACAACAACAGAGTTTACTTATTTAATAAAGCGTGTAAAGACTCTTAAAAAGTAAAGTTTCTTTCGCTTTTTTTTTATTTTGTAACCATTAAACCGATTGCCATGGAACTTTACAAACTTAAAGTTAAGATATGGGCTATTTTTTATCCTGAAAAATGAGTTATTGCCGAAAGACGATAAACAATTTTCTTAGTTGATTAGGTAACTTGATTAATACGAGTTAAACATACTCAATTCATTCACCGGAGATAGTTTAAAAACATGTCAAATAGCGTAGCCAAATAGAACTAATTGAGTGAAATGTGGCTATATTAATCTTGTAAAAAAATAATATGGTGTTAGTTAATTACATTGTCTTGCTAAGTTTTCCATTAGTAGTGAATCCCGATGGTTTGCTGCTGCTGTACCAGCCAAAGGACATAACCAGTGAATGCGCATTTTCTAAACATCTGCGTTTCGATATTTCCTATGGAATGGGCATGTCTGATACAATAACTTTGGTAAAGTAGCGTTGAAATATTTCTATGTGTTGCGGGATTTTATGTGCAGTTTCGGAATTTTCTTTTAAAACTGTATGCTAGTAAAATCTTGTATTTTCTCTTATAGGATGTTCGCACACTTGTGTATATAGATATTTGGATAGATTTGTACGCAACAATAATAAGTCACATTTTTACTGTTATTGCAATACTGCAGTAATATGAAATCGTGGAAAATAGGATTCGACTTTTCGGAAAATATTTTATCTATTAAATTATTGTCTTAATGGTATTTCATTAAGAATTTTATACAAATTCAACAATACATTACAATAACCAATTACAACAACAATTACAATTACACAAATTACAATAACAATTACAACCAATTACAATTACAATATTTACAATAACCAATACCCCAATAAAACGAAAAAGAGAATGGCACAGTAGCATTAAATCAACCGATTTTATATGCTAATTTCAAAAATATGAATCTTATCATATTTAAGATCGAGTACCATTTAATATATTTCAGGTATTTCGAACATTAAACGACATAGACTACGAATGTGTAGTCGAAATCGTGTCATCATCACCACAATACCTGCTAGTCGTAGTCAGGTACCCGACTACGATTGCCTCCAACTGTGCAGTCAATAGAGACGCATTGACGGTCTTCAAGAGATGGCGCTGTGTTCGCCTCTGCGATCTTCTGGACCGGGAGGTCTATTCGCCGTATTTCATCTTTACTGTTAAACAACGGCTGAGATTTCTGTTCAACTGTTAAACGCGCAATAAACCTAACCGTAATCATAATTTTTCGCTTGATTTTGAGGAAATTGATGATGCTGATAGTATGAAATTTTTTCAGGTGTAAGTTCAAATTAAAGCAATAATAAATTATTTGTTATACAAATGTTATGTTAATTCAAGTAAATTTTGCCGTAAAGTTTTGCTGTCTATAATTTCGGCAAACAACTAATTGATACCAAAATAACATTATTACAATATTTGTAGGGGAACGTCAACAAAACAATGTGTTTGTTTTCCACTTCGTTACATTGAATATATCAACACACACTTATAGAATATAGGTAAATGTTTCCCGAATTATTTTACGCGTAGATACATTTAGTATATTGACGATGTGCAAAAAGATGTTGGGTTACTAAAGATTACATAAAGTAATCTGTTTTTTTAGACAAAATAGACAAAATCTACAATTCATAAAATGGACTACTTCCAATTTTTTTCACCATTTTTGCACCAAACTTTTAGACAGGATTTCTTGGATTTGACTGGAGTTAAATGAAATAAAATAATAAGAAAATAAAATATGGTCATTTTTAAAATTTAGTGCTTAGTAATAGCGAAAATGATAAGCGACGTAATGTTTTATTATTTAAGTTTTTTTTTTTTTAGAAATTATTTATGTTTTCTTGTCATAGATGTGTGGTATCGAAGTATTCTAAACCAAAAATGTGTAATGTATGAAAAAAGATGTAGCACAAAAAGTAAAGAATTTATTGTTATATATGATATACGAGTATAAATTATCGGTTCAGTTTTCGTCTTCTTCTTCTTCTTCTTCCTCCCCTGTTTGTTCAACAGCTACTTCTTGCTGTAGGTTAAAAAATAATTTTAATATTTAAAAAAAAATCATGGAAAGTTAAGTTAAGTCATCAGATGTAGGGCCAGCTTTATTATTATTTTTTTATTACCTCTGGTTCCGGTTCCGGCTCGACAACGATTTCCTGTAATTAGAGTATCTATTTACTAATCTAACATTGTTTAATTACTTTTGAATAGTTCGTGTTTCGAAGAAATAAAAGACCAATTAAAAACAGTTGGAAACTCGCTAAGTTCAGTAATTTGTTTTGTTTTGATGGGTATTTTTGTATATTGATAGGACCATAAACAAACAGATGAAAGTAATTGTAGCGTGCTTTATAATAGACGTTTAAACAAACTGAAATAGTTTATGATATCCAAACGTGATTTTAATTAACTAGATAGTAAATGTCTTTTTAACTAGTATACAATTATGTACATGCTGTACACAGATACAAAAGAAGCATACACATTACACATATAAAAAAACTAGCTAATTTAGAGGTTTCTAATGTGATGTCGTAAATAAACACGTTTTTTGCGCCTATATTGTAAAACGCTGGCTGAACCCTACGATAGACCTAATAGATTGTGATAGACCAAAATAATTTACTACAGTATTGTCCACCGTAAAAAGTTTAACAAAAAAAAACCTCCATGGTATATGTCTATTTCTTAGGGATAAGTGATAACCCACAATAACCTTTTTTTTTTAACTTATTTGAATGACATTTTTTAAAATTTATGTAACAATTATTTTATTCCTTATTTCTTAGGGGATGGATGTCAGCATTTGATGATGGGCTACTTGGAAACAATATAAGCACGTTGTCCGACATGTTAATTTTGTAGCGGTTTATTTTATAGACAAGCTTAAATTAACGCGAGCGAAG
Source organism: Junonia coenia (assembly GCA_018235105.1). NCBI lineage: Eukaryota > Metazoa > Arthropoda > Insecta > Lepidoptera > Nymphalidae > Junonia > Junonia coenia. The sequence goes on along the minus strand of DVWM01000545.1, from coordinate 222 downwards.
CCGCGGATAACAGCTAGTACTATATAAAAACAAATACATTTTAGGTAAAGTTTAGAAACATACATACAATCATACGAGTCGTTCAAAATAAAAATGTATGGAAATTAAAATAGTCAGTACAGCACCTTAATCTCCTCCTCCTTTACACTCTCCTCGTCTTCTTAATCATCACCGTATCCAACAGGGAAGAGGGTGAGGCAGTCCCTCTCGCCGGAGACCACG
>DVWM01000544.1:0-10133 GCA_018235105.1 Junonia coenia | reverse complement strand
GCCAGTATGAAACTAGTATGATAGAACATTCAATATATTAGTTTTCATTCAATGTTATTTTTGTTTTTGATTTCTTAACCGATGGGCTTTTTTGTTCTTTAGCATATAGTATTAAAATCTCAAAACAGCTATAAAATGACTTACGCGGTGTTAGAACTTCAGCGACGATATCCAATATTCAAAAGTGAATATAAATCGTAACATAAACATGTATTATCTTGTTTTTCAACACTCATGTGAATTTACATAAAATAATATTTGTTTGCATAAATACTACTTTCATCAAATATAAACATTCAAACATCATGTGATTTTACTTTCTAATATCGAAATGAAACGTTGTGATGACTATTACAACGCAATTTTTAGTTTACGAAATTTCAATTAAACTTTACGTGAGGACATGACTTGGTGCTTTATGTGACTTTTAACCTACCACTAGAGACCGGATTATATGCAAAATAAAAATTTTTTGTTTAATGCGATGTGCAACAAAAATATGCCGTAGGTTAAGAGAAAATTGTAAATCGTCTTCAGTGGCGACCAAAAAACACATCATCAAGTAAATTCCCAAAGGTCATCATGGTAATTGTAGTAAAAAATGGCTGAGAAATGCCAAAATGCACAAAACCCCGGTCTATACCTATCACTTATGACTGGCGCACACTAGAGACAGCATATGTAAGAACATTTACCCACGAAATAGTTGTCGCCTTAATACATCACAATAAAAATGTTTTTCGATATACTGTAAAGCTCGGATTGTTAATCTGACAAAAGTCGTAAATAATCATCATGGTCGTCAAGGAACACATTTCTGTAATATGATCTATTTCTAAGAACGGCTTTATTTTGTGACGCATTATGACACGCGCATACTCATGACGGTACAGTAAGAAACTTTTATCCCTCTCAAATGGAACCTATGGAACGTATACGCGAGACCAAAATTTTGCGCAAATAGACGAATTAGGCCTTAGAAAAGTTCGCAAAAATTTCCGAAAAAAAAATAGAGTTAACGTACTTATTTATAGGAATTTTGTTATAAGACTTTTTACACCCCTTCCAACACCCTATCCCTCTCTGACTGTCGTTATCGACAAGTATTTATAAAGTAAAAATATATAAAAAGCCCTAAATAATACTTAAACGCCTTTTCACTGTAAGTATTAACACGTATTGAGTACTTAAAAAGAGCTTTCACCAAAGACCTCGGATTCAAATCCGGTGTCAAGATGTGACAAGTTTCCTTTGAAGTTTTTAAATGTATTTACAATTTTATGTACTGTAATTGATATATTCAAAGAAACATTGCTTTACCATTTAGTGTTAAATTTAAAAATAGTTGCACGTTCAGTTTATGTGATATTATTTTTAATTGAAAAGATATAAAGACCAACGAATCTTTTAAAACTTATTATTCAATTATTTGAAATTTATCATTTTTTTAAATATTACTGTAATGACATTAAATTTTAGCTATCAAATAAAAATTGCGATTCAGTGTGGTTTGAACCCCGTTGCTTACCGTACTAGGGTCTTCACCATTCGCCGACCTTATGGGTACACTCTTAATACACTCGTAATGTTAAAATTCTCTCATTATAAGTACCAAGATTAAACCATATATTCAAGCATTGAAGTATATTGAATTTATAGTAGAGAAAATAAAGTAAAGCCATCTAACACAACACTGTTAATTTCGTTTTATATTCTAAAAAGTCTTTGTTAACTTTATAATAACATACTTTACTACTTAATTAAATTTTATTTTAAACCATAAAAGAAAATACTAAGCAGAAGCCAACCACAATTAACTTTTAAGGCGATTATAAATTTTCCTTTGAAAAATCCTGTAGCCAAGTGAAAGTATGAAAATTCTAACATTAAAATAATAATTTCACTTCAAACTAAATGTGTCAGACGTTGCCCGCTGTCTGCGGTTTGTGGGTTTAACAACTGCGATGGTTTTGGACAAACATAACTCATCTCATATAACCTCTATTCCTCAGACAATAAGTCTGAAAATCGCGTAAAACAACTGCAAAAACATTATCGAAAATTTTGACAAAATTTCAGCTCGCTCCAAAATTTACGCGGCGTTATTACAAAGGCTATAAAGTTCAAAATCGCAACGTATTTACGATTTTAAGCCGGAATACAGTTATTATGGGTTTTTGTCTTCGAAATGGAAACGTTTTGTGTTAAAAGAATCCCTCTGCGTAGTGTAAAATTGCCACCATTTGCCTGCAGTGAACCGGTGTATTTGACTAATTAGAAAGTAACTGCTTCGTTTTTACCTTTGTGCTAAATTAAGTTCTACGGTATGGAGATTTTGTGAAAGATTTTTTTTTTAATTTTTGCTAATTTTGACGAAGATTTGGAAAGAATTGTTTAAGGCTTATATCCGATTATTCCGATTAAAAAATATGCTAAATCCGTAATTGAAATTCATTTGAAGTTCGGCTCTTAATTAATTTAATTAATTTGTTAAAATTTAGCCAACTACAATATATTTCAACCTACAATATTTAATGATCTTCACATAAACATTAGCTCTGACTCTTATACGGTTTGGTTCGGGCCAGTACCATACACTCACAGAAAATTGGTCTGAAACTGTTAATATTTAAGGCTTCGTGTCGTAAAATTTTTAGAACAAGAAGCCTAATTCTACCCCTATTATCTCTCTTACGCCTTACTCTATCAGCCTTTCTTACTTTTCGAACCGGAAGAACCTCTGGTACCAGAGATCACTGTATTTAGTAGGTGTTGTCATTTTAAATTATATATGACCAGCTTGTTTATTTCCGTTTGTAATGCCCGAGCAGATTTAAGCGATTATGAAGAACCTCCTCCTAGCACAAAATATATATAGCAGTCTCTTTTTTGTTGACGCAGGGTAAATCTTCTTAGATACTCGACTCGATACACGACTCCTGGATGAGGAGGTCGGTTTATGTGAGATTGTACCTACTCACCAAAACCCCCTGCGATGCAACAGCACGGAAGACGGAGAGGCTACGGGATCGCTTTTGCAATACGTCCGCGGCCTCTCCCGTGTGTTGCTGCGCTCGTGGCAGGCAGAGTACGTCTGAGGAGGGCGAAGAATGGTCTCGCCCTACCATGTACCAGCCTCCTCACTAAAACCCAGCGGCATCATCATCGTCACATTTAGCCACGGCATCCCGAGCCTGCTCATTTGCATACATTATCCATAAAAACTTAACTTTTTATGATTACTTCCATACTCAACTTGGATAAAACAGAATCGCCCATACATCATAAAGCATCAACGTTATCACAGAGAATAATATCACGGTACCAGGGCAGCAGATACAGAGGAAATAATCCCGGCATTCGCATTCAAAATTACGTTACAGAACTTTGAGTTTGATACAATCTATATCGCTTGAAAATACGTAAGAAAATGAAAATAAAATGGCAGTTGAGGAAATGATGTAACTTTTCCAACCGTATCACAGAAGAGAATAGCAATAACATATTCCGGAATAACACTAAATCCCCATTTAAATCTCCCAGTACCAGGGCAGCAGATACAGAGGAGATACTCCAGGCATATACATTCAAAATTACGGTACAGAAATTTAAGTTTGATACAATACAGCTTGTATTGTAACAAACTCAAATTCGCTTGAAAATAAGTAAAATAGTAAAATTAAAATGGCAAAATGGTTGAATTCAAGTTAAACTGAAGGAAATAATGTAACTTTTTGAAACGTTTTCACAGAGAATAACAATAACATATAATCCGGAATAACGCTAAATCCCCATTTAAATATTCCATAGTACCAGGGCAGCAGATACAGAGGAGATAATCCCGGCATTCACATTCAAAATTCCCTTGTCCATTACACACAAGTCATAAAGTCGCGAGCTGCCGAGCATTTCATTCCAACAAATATATTTCCCCAGACAGGTTCCAATGCAGCGGGATATGGGGTTACGAAACGAGCGAGTACTATTGCCAAAAGGTAGAAAATAAAACTGGATTTTTTCAAAGAAAGGAATAATATTTGTTATATGTATATTATGGACAAAAACGAAAGATTGTGATTTTAGTAGTCATGTAATATCTTTGTATGTTTTATGACAATACACCAGGTGACTTGGGCTACATAAATTCTAATTTTATTAAAGGAAAGCACACTTTATTTAAAAGACACCGTGTTCCTTTAATTGTATATAATTGTATAAACACACAAAATACCAATAGATGTGAAAAATCATATATCTTTTCCCCCTTATTTATCGCATGATATTGAATCAACAAAAATAACGTAATGTCTAAGGTGCGCCACGGTTTCTTGAATAAGCCAGGCACACCTTCTTAATTTTTTTTTTTTTTTTTTATACCACTAAGGTGACAAACAAGCATACGGCCCGCTTGATGGTAGGCGGTTACCGTCGCCTATAGACGCTTGCAACACCAGGGGTATCGCTTGCGCGTTGCCGACCCTGCAAAAACCTCTTCACGCCCTTCTTGAAGAACTCCATGTTGTAGTCTCGTGGGAAAACCTCGGCGGGGAGTTCATTCCATAGCTTTAGTGTACGCGGTAAGAAGTTTCTTTCGAAACATTTAGTGCGCGAACATTCACGTTCTAAGGTATGAGGATGAAACCCCCGTCGATGGCGAGCGGTGCGGTGATAGAATGTTGCCGTCGGCATCATCTCAAATAATTCATTTGAGCACTGCCCATTATACAAACGGTAAAAAACACACAGCGAGGCAAAATCTCTCCTAAGACTTAGTGGCTCAATACCGTTTGTAAGCTTGGGATCATCGACTAATCTTTCAGCACGTCTCTGAATCGCGTCAAAAGGGGCAAGCTGATATCTAGGTGCTCCAGCCCAAAGATGAGAGCAGTACTCCATATGGGGTCTGACTTGAGCTTTGTAAAGCTGCAGTCTTTGCTCCGAGGAAAAGTACCACTTCGCTCTATTGAGCACACCGAGCTTCTTAGATGCCAGCTTTGCCCTATCCTCCAAGTGACTACGGTATTGGACGTCACTGGAGATGTCGACACCAAGGATCCCAATCTTCTCAGAGATGTTAAGAGGAGTGCCCATAAATTGTGGAGCTACAACAAATGGAACCTTCAAATGGAATCTTTGCCTTGAACGCGCAAACCTGTGTCTTGGTGGGGTTAAAGTGGACTAAATTTAGTCGGTCTCAATCAGTGACTCTAGATAGTCTGGCCTCTATTTCAGACACAAGTCTGTTACGGCTTTCCTCTCCACGAGACCACCTCCACCTCCACTGTAAGCACGACTCATATAAAAGGTGTGAATCTACTTTTGGGATACAAGAAGCTTACATAGTTTAGTATTTAAGTCGACTAAAACAAAGTATTAGAATAAGCAGAAACCCTGTTCGGAAAAAAAAAACTTACTTTCTTTCGGAGAGCTCCTTATAAGAGAATCCAATAGAATGAAGGTGTAAATTTTTTGCTGTTCATTTTGTCAAACATGAAAAGATTTCCGAGAATAAATTAAAAACTTGTGTTTCACCGCACTCGAAGAAAAAGAGCATCTATTTATATTCTTGCTTTTAATCTAATTATGCTCGTGATAGAAGATAAGATTTATGTATTTTCAATAGTTACAGTATTGAATATGGCTCTCCCACGGTATATATGTTTGTGTACTTTATTATTTGCTGTGGGGCGAAATAGAACAAAACAAAGGTATAATGCTTTTTTGGATAGTGTTTTCTAATCATCGCAGTTAAGCAACGTGAACGATTTATCTCAGGAATAGCCTAACAGTTGAACATTAAGTTTAAGAACAATGCGGCGGAAGCGACGAGTCACCTTCTATAAATGATACACGCGGATAGGTTGACAGAAAAGGACTAATTCGTTTATTTAACAAGAACATTAATGACACAGTAATAACAGGAAACAATTATAGATGGCGCTACTAGTTACATTTTGTTACACTCTTAACACCCCCACTTAACAAAATAGTAGGAGCATACATTTACAATTACATACTCATCAATACCAGTAAACATCCAATAGCATATTTTGTAACAAACCAAACACAAAAATTATTTTCTATTAAATAAACCAAACATTTCTAAAAACTTATAATGTTTTATTTTACATAAACCCTTAGTTAGAAGATCTGCAGGCATCTCTGCGGTAGGTAAGTATTTAATGTTTACAATTTTACTAGCAATTTTCTCTCTACAAAAATGATAGCGCACATCTATATGCTTAGATCTTTTATGATGAATAGGATTGGCTGTCAGTTTATGAGCTGACTGATTATCATTATATATTGATATAGGATAAGTCTCACTGGTTATTTCAAATAACAAATTTTGCAAATATATTGCTTCTTTGCAACTTTCAGAAATGCCCATATATTCGGCTTCAGTACTAGATAACGCTATTGTGTTTTGTTTCTTGGTTTCCCAAGAGATTGCACAATTTGACAGCCTAAAAAAATATCCAGTATAGGATCTTCGATCTACTACATTGCTGGCCCAGTCAGCATCTACAAAAGCTTCCAATTTACTATTACCACTAGCTGAAAACTTTAAACAAAAGGATTTAGTTTTCTTTAAGTATTTTAGCACTCTCTTAGCATAACCCCAATGTTCCTCACCATAACAGTTGTTAAATTGGCTTAGGAAGTTTACAGAAAATACTATATCAGGACGTGTGAGCACAGCTATATACATAAGTGAACCAATTAATTGCTGATAAGGTATCTTTTTGTTGCAATTCTCACTTTTAGTTAAATTAAGTTTTGGTTCTATTGGAGTCTCTGCAGACTTACAATCTGAAATATTAAATTTTAAAAGCAATTCTTCAATATAATTTTCTTGGTCTAAAGTTATAGTACCATTCCTTTTATCTACAACCACTCTCATTCCCAAACAATTTTGAATACATCCTAAATCTTTTATTTTAAATTTCGATGACAAATTTTCTTTTAAAAACATGGTTTCTTGTTCATTATTTGAAAATACAAAGAAATCATCGACATAAAGTGCAATAATTATCCTTACATTCTTATCTATTTTAGTAAACAAACATGGCTCAAGTTTAGATTTTCTATAACCCAAAGATTGTAACAGTTCATCAACCCTTTGATACCATGCCCTGCTGGACTGTTTCAATCCATAAATGGCACGTTTTAATCGTAACACCTTGTTTACATTACCATTACTATCATTAAAACCTGGCGGTTTCATCATATACACTTTTTCATTTAAAAAACCATTCAAAAAAGCAGTACAAACATCTAGATGACATATATCTAAATCAAGCTGAAGTGCCAATGCAAACAACAATCTCAAAGTGGAGTGTCTGACAACAGGTGAGAAACATTCATCAAAATCAATGCCTGACCTTTGGGTGAAGCCCTTAGCAACTAATCTGGCTCTATACCTAACTTTGTTATTAACATCGAATTTCCGTTTAAAAACCCATTTACATTGTACAATTGTTGCATTAGGTGGAACATCAACCAATTCCCAGGCATCATTCTCCTCAAATGATTGAAGTTCACTTTGCATGGCTAATTTCCACTGTTCACTTTCAGGTCCACTTAAGACTTCATCTATTGATATCTCACTGGCACTTATATCACTGTTTCGACTGTCACACACATAACTAGCACTGTACCAATCAGGTGGCTTACGAGTACGCTTAGAACGCTTCTCCACTGGGATCTCGGCAGGGAGTCTTAGTTGAAACTCTTGATGTGGGACGGTTTCCTCTGTATCAGGCCCCATCATTTCTTCCTTGGAGTCCTTGAAGTCCTCTTCGTCAGTACCAGAATCTTCACTTTCCAAAGTTTTTATGTTCTTCATGTCCCCCACTTCTTGGGTACATTCTTCTCTTTCCTTTTTCATGGGAAAGGTATCATCAGTGCCTTCCTTACTAATGTCAAAATGTATTACATCTCGCTTCTGTTCAACCCCCTCCTCAATCACAACAATATCTCTCGCAATGATTATTGTGTTATTGTTGGGATTGTACACTCGATATCCTTTTACATTGTTTGAGTACCCGACAAGAATACATTGAGTTCCTTTTTTGTCCAATTTCAATCGCTTTTCTTTAGGTATGTGTACCATGGCTTTACTTCCAAATATACGAAGATTACTGACATCGGGTTTAGCTCCGGTCCAGATTTCAATAGGTGTTTTGTTATTCAGTCCTGATGCGATTGACCTGTTTCGCAGATAAACAGCAGTATTGACTGCTTCTGCCCAGAAACGCTTAGGTAATCCTGCATCGAATAACAAACATCTCGCTTTTTCTATCACTGTACGGTTAAATCGCTCGCACAAACCATTCTGCTCCGGTGTGTATGGACAAGTCTTTTGGTGTACAATTCCAGCACATTCCAAGAATTTATCGAATTCCTTATTGCAGAATTCTGTCCCATTGTCTGTCCTCAACACTTTCAGTTTTCTCCCTGTCTGATTTTCCACTAATGTCTTAAAAGCCTTAAACTGTGAGAATACTTCATCTTTTGTCTTCAAAAAATATACAAAAGCCATCCGACTGAAGTCATCGACAATTAACAGGAAATATTTCTTCCCTCCAATGGATCTGGTTTCCATCGGCCCACAAACATCTGCGTGTACAACCTCGAGAAGTTCCTTGCTTCTGTTACCAACATGACTAAATGGCAACCTGGCCTGCTTCCCCTCACAGCACACTATGCAGTTAGTCTTACTGACCTGGGCCTTGTCTGAGTATGACATTCCTTTTACAGCACCATCTCTCATCAAATTAAGATATTTACTGTTTAGGTGTCCAAATCTCCTATGCCATACACTTCCGGATACTGAAGTCAACAAACAATCTTCTTGTTTAATTCTCAATTTGTAAACTCCTCCGACTAAATCAGCTGTAGCCACTAGTTCATTATTTTGGTTATAAATATAACAGTGCTTTTCGTCAAATGTTACATTGTTTCCTCTGCTAATTAACTTGCTGACTGACAACAAGTTTGTAGCCAAATTTGGTACATATAACACTCCCTTCACAATGTTTTCGTGTTCAGTTTTTCCAACGACTGTAGTTATTTGCACATCTCCACAGCTTTCAACAGGAATTTTCGTTTTATCGGCTATGATAATCTCTTGCACTTGGTGTTGATTTGTCGTGTTCAACAACCAGTCCTTTTTTGATGTTAAATGACAGCTGGCTCCGCTATCGATATACCAATCGGTTTGGTTGAAGTTGCCGCTGAGAAATACAGCACTGAATGCATTCGATTCGTTGCCTTTTGGAGTATTTTTACATTTATTCATAAAATGCCCAAACTGTTTACACTTAAAACATCTGACATTAGATTTGACGTTTTGTGATGACGTTTGTCTATGCGCGCGCGATTGGTTTTTGTTTTTGTATTGCCAACCTTTCGTCGCAAACGCATTCTGTGTAGAACTCGTACCAACTTCACTTCCGTCCTCCATATCCAACAACTTCGATTTAATGGCGTCGGCTGTCAACTCAATACCTGAATGCTCTATTGCCATGATCATTGGTTCAAACTTTTCAGGCAATCCTGCTAGTAATAAAGAGCCGACCCACTCATCACTAATCATAAAACCTGTGTTATTTAATCGCTGACTTGTTTCTAATAGCGAAGTCACATATTGAGACATACTTTCACAGTTTTCTCGACGGATAGATATGAGGTTCCGAAGTAATCCGATGCGTCGTGTGTAGCCATTATCATCAAATAACTTCTTTAATTTCTGCCATAGCCCCATTGCAGTTGATTCACTTTTAATATGCACGAATAAACTGGGATCTATAGTTAAAACTATCTTGGCTTTTGCTTTCGCGTCGTTTGCATCGCCGCCGGTTTTAATGCACTGTTGCATGCCTTCCAACACGAGAAAGTTCTCCACGGCAAACGCCCAATCTTCATAATTTTCTCTGCCTTTAAGCTTATCAATACTTGCAATAAGATTCGATGACATTTTTGCACTATATTTCTACCAAAACTGTTAAAACACTGGGCCCATAACCTATAAATGATACACGCGGATAGGTCGACAGAAAAGGACTAATTCGTTTATTTAACAAGAACATTAATGACACAGTAATAACAGGAAACAATTATAGATGGCG
>DVWM01000543.1:0-10148 GCA_018235105.1 Junonia coenia | reverse complement strand
GTAAACAAAAATAAATAGTTAGATTCTATTTTACATACATTTTTGGCCAATATTTTCGTAAGCTAGCAAACGTATGTTTAAATTCGTTACAAAACATTTAGTGTATCACTTAGTTGTTAAAATTGAAATAATATTCACATGTGTACATAAATGTTTTCCATTGTAAGTCAATAAATTTTGACATAAAAACTGTCATGCGGCGCGTGTTGTATCGAATGTATCGAATATTATTTTAGCGTTTAGTTACAGTTATAGGGAGACTTTAACTAAAAAATTGGGGCCCTTAAAATTTCAATTACATTAAAAAGTTGATGCAGCTATATTCGTGCCCATTCATCGTGCTTGGACGTAATGAAGGGTGCAACAGATGGTTCACATTTTTTCATTACACCGGCAAAACTACTGTATACCAGGAGATTTATGTCGGATTAAAATACAGAACGCTTTTTATTCGCTACATATCCGGAAAGCCGGGAGGCGTGTTCGACAAATATTTTTATTGTGCTCCTGGAACTAAATGATTATTTGGAATGAGAAGAAAGATTTATGAATACACTTTAATGAAGTTTTGTATCGCCCGATATATAATAGCGGGGTCGTATTTAATCGGTGTATTGTTACTGATGAATACTCCAAAACAAAGAGCTTTCAAGTAATATAAAATAAAATATAATTTGTAAAGCAATGTTTCAAAGCAACAACCTATAAAAGCAAAAAACAGCTTTAATTATCATAAATTATGTAGTTTTTCAAAGTTTGCTCGTAAAATTTAATTACTTTTTCCTAGTTATAAAGTTTTCTCCCGGCGAATAAACCAAGAAACTTTTACGAAGGACGTACAAAAGTAAATTATTCTTTGTTTAGATCTAAGCCATAATAATATGTAATTATGATAATTATATTCAACGTATTTTACCTTTTAGTCCAAAACGTAAAATAAATTAAGAACAAAATAAATGTGCACCTAATAATAAATTTAAATCGTTTCGTATTACATTATTGTAACTAAACGACTCTACAAAAGTCTATAGTCTGTTTCGTTTAATTCTCTTTGCAATCATTAAAAGATTTATGGCTACTCGATAGTTATTACACGAACACAGTACAGATTTCATTTAATTAAAAATTAAAAATAATGTTATTAAAAAATCAATTTGTTTACGATGACAGCTAGATTAAAGAAGTAAATAACTGCCGCATTCTGACATATAGAGTCGGCATATCTTCTATTCTGTGGTATCTCGTTAGATTAGAGAATATCTCGACGAAATCTTAATGTGATGGTTTGAATGTGTATAAGTCATTCAATTAAAAAACACGTATCGTTTTAAAGTGGACTCGATGCCGGCGCATCAATATGCGACACACGGCTTATCTACCGTCCCTACAATTTAATGCATATCTAAATGAAGCGAGATCCAATACGATAAGATCCATTGACTTAAAACACATCACATCGAAGTGGTTCATTACATTACTTAGAAACGAAGAAAATGGAAGTTTTATTTTTCTTCAAGTCCGTTCTCGGACTTTCTCTTGGCCAAGCACCTATAAACACGTCCGCATTACTGTTAAGTGGATATAGTATTTTACAATGGAGGAGATTTCTTTAAGCCCGAATGAATTGAATAAAATTCTTTGCTTGATATATTTAATTGGTCTCTGATACTCTCAAACTTTATTTCATCCTCCTTTTTAACAAATCAAAACACTTTAATGATAAAAGAGGTATATACTCAATTTTGCTTTTAAAATATAAGTTTGATTTATTATTGCACTTTGTTCACATATAGTCTCATAATTTTTGTACACGGTCAGTGTGCCAAAGACGAAGTATGATAATAGAAGGAGAAATAAAAATGAAATATTGTACGGTATTATAGGGCGATTTTGACATAAATTGCGCGGTGCAGCCCGCAATATTTGTTTCCGTTCGTTACGAATACCTATAAAGTATGGTAAGTGACTCATAGCTTATAGCATAAAATATGTTTTCTCAAAATTCAAAATCATTGTGTGATTGTATACGTTTCCTAATTGTGTAAGGGTTCAAGATTTTCAGTGAAACTAGTAGTAGAAAGAGCTTTAGATTTAGAAGTTTTAAGCTGCGGGTGATATTGTGGAACATACCTTGAGTTTAATAGGAACATTAAATTCTTTTATATAATTCTTTTGTAAAAAATATTTTACATGTGTACAATTATACAGTATAGTATACAGTATATTATTTTCATTATCATTATCAAGATATAAACATGAGCACATATTTTATTATTGTATTCGTTATTTGTATTGTGTTCGGTAAAATCGTGTGTGGATTTTAATCCCTTATTAAATTTATTTGTTAAATGATGACTCAAAATATAAAAGGAAGTTTTTTCCTACGCTACGTCGTTGAATGTGTGGACCGTAAGTAGGTTACGTAGTTATCTCCAGCGGTCGATACGACTTTGATGCTATTTTTGCGATGTTTTTATTGCGTCTGTGGTTAGGAGCTTTATCTCAAGAACATGTGAGCAGTCAATTTAATGGTGTTACAAAATATATGAATGAAAAGTTGCTATCAATAAACTTTTTGATTGCTTTTAAATTTATCTGTATTAAATACAATTATTCGTTTCATTTAACACCGAATTAATTTTTAGGATTCCATCTTTTATTTTTTATTTAGTCTTGAGCTTTGAGTATCATGCTTCAGTTTTAATTGAAGAAAATAGATTTTTATAATTACTATTAGTGTATTGAATATGTATACACAAAACATCCCACAACAAACACTTATTAAAATCGAAACAGATTTTTTCATAAGCGTATTGCTATACTAAGATTATTAAGCAAAAAATACATCACAATATATTGCGTAATTGCGTTCATTAGTTAGACATGATTTTAATACTTAGAGCTTTTTGTTAAACCAATTCTATTATTACAATATTTGCTTTAACCAAAGACGATGTCTAGCAAACAAGAGATATTCCACTCATAAGTATTTAATATTGTATTTACGAAATCCACATTCCTAAATCGACTGCAGTATTTTATCTCAATGTGTCATCCTGTAATTAATATGTTTTTGCTTAACTCGGAATCAGAACAAAAACACAAAGCTAAATACTGAGATTTAATCTTGTTCTCATACTTTAATAATAAAACGATATTTAGTGCTCACCGAAATATTTCGTTGCCAATTATGTTGTTTGGAAGGCACGACTAATTTAAAAAATTTTATTTAAAAAAATATTACACGTTTATGATTCATGATTAATAAAAATGTTTTTGCATAAATTATGATCGGTCGTTTTGGAGATGAGCCGAGATTGCGATTGGGTGATATATCCGTAGTAAAATTACAAGAGACGTGGAAGTATAAGATAATTTATTACCGCGCTAACTCAGCAGCGAGGGCCCGAGGCACGCACCGCGTTGCCTCAGGTTAGGCGCATCATTTATATTTTTTTGATGTTTGTTTATTTTTTATAGCGTTCTCTGTGATTGTCGGACGGGAGATCTAAACAAAGAATGATGAAAGACTAATGGCCAATGTCTGTTTTCGTTGCAACAGCGATGTTTGATCAATTCATTTGCATACGTTATTCAAATTAAATTTTATTTTCAGAGTTTTATTATCCCATCAGGATCTACACAAAAATCGATTTTATAACTTTTTCATGTTTAAAAATAGTTAAATTACAAATATAAATAATCAAATCAATAAAATCTCGACGAACCTTGAACGTGTAATTGTATAGACCTATAATAATATAAACCGAATAAAACCAGCATTTATACACAATATCTGTCTATGCAATATGTACATCTACCGGCGCAGACTGCAGATTGTAGCCGCAAGGCGACACGTTATGTAACCCACCGCTCCTTTTGGATAAATTTCCAATCAGAAAAGATTAAATCTGTCCCTTATTGGAGAAAATCCATCGCCGCAGGATATGCCTTTAAATGTAGGTACAGCTAGGTGGGGTTTTAATAAATGAAAGATTATTTGTACCTAATATATCACTATTATATTACGACGTGCCTACTCAATGTATTTATTGGAGTGTATAAAATTATGAAGAAATATATAAATAATTGTCTGTTAATAATAATTGCTTCTACAAAGTCCCTAGGGTCTCAAGTGTGTAATTTTATCTGCAATTAGTTCAACCGTTAAACTTCAAACGCGTTTCTGAGTGTGTACATTCAATTATTTTCGCTTTTGTTTTTGTTATACTCCGTCGATTATAACATGAACGAATACAACATATCACTGGTCTATTAGCCTTCAAATTACGTGTGAATAAAAGTTCGTTACATTAGGAATGTTGCCAACGCGAGCCACGTTAAAGTGAAGTGGTCCTCGTACAATTTCGTTTAATTGTCACTCACAACCCTACCGAACTTCATTAATAATAGCATTGAATTTTATAACGACATTGTGTGCACGTAACAAGTTACCTACTTCTCAAAGACTACTTTAATTAACTGGGACTTTGCCTAGTAATTGAACGTTTTGGGATAAATGTTTCTATTTACAAAATAAAAAATCACAAAAATATTTAAAATAAATATGTTATTTTTTTGTAATGAAGCGATTTTATTAATCATAACCTGTCATCGATATAAGAATCGTATAATGTATGATTAATTAAATGTAATGTATTACATATGTAGTCTAATATTATTAAAATAATATATCTCTAATGATAAACTGCATTCCGAACGAGTTCATAAAACGTTCTCTAACGAACAATTCTGGTGTCCCGCTGGGACGAACGATGATATATGAGAAATATAATAATATGTCCGTTTTGTTTTAACAATCGTTAACCATTTATATTATTCCATGGTGATTAAAATACGAAGAACATTGGAGGTTATTCTTGTAACATATTTCGAAATATAACTATGTTTTATGTCTTGTTTTGATTGACTTGTTTTGTAATTTTGGTAAGTTGTGTAAGTGTTGTTGTTTTGTAAGAAAACTTATTTTGTATTTGAAGTAAGGTAGTACGAAAAATTCAGAAACTGTTATAGATTTTTTATATTGAAATTTTTCGTTCGACACTGTTCATGTAAGTATTAGAAAGCTCTACAGAAAATTATGATAAATCTCATAGATGCAATCTCATAGAAATGTTTTTATCTGGATGTATGTATTTTGTGTAACATCAAAACCTTTTTATTTTTATGTACTTTATAAACACAACTTACCTATAAAGTAGGCGAGCATAGCTGCCAGGATGACGCAGAGGCATATCATGGCTATGGCTAGACATTTCCACGTGCACCGATGTTGACATCGCTTGTCTATGTGGAAGCGAGACGGGGAGTAGACCGGCACGGGACTGGGCTGGCTGGCTCGCAGGGGGAACACTGGCATCACCAGCGGCTGGTTGGCAAGCTGGCAGTGACCCAGCGTCCCGCCGCCCATGCCACTTGACATGCCAGTACCGCCCATCCTGTTGAAAAGAAATTATACATTGTTTTACTATGTATTTTTATTGACCACCTTAATTTTTTTTCATATTTATGTATCGAAAGAGAAGTAGCCATCAGCCAGAGCCGGACCAGATGACGGCAGCTAGAAAATATCCGTAAATACCAAATAGAACATTACTTTGAGGATATTGAATGTCTGATTGTAACATGATAAGTTTCATAAATTTATGAATTATTATTCTTCCTTCCGTCCATTTTTTACGATAACCTTTAATGTTCAAAGCCTTTAAAACCTATCTACCTGCCTGTTTTGATTTACTTCAAGGACGCAACAACTGTTGCAGCGAAAATCAATGTTCCACACCATATGGTGAAATTTTTTGATGCAATCAAAACGTATCATTATCAGGGATGCGCCGACAAAAAACTATAATCGGGCATTTGAAATGTCCGCCTCAAGAAACCATTAATCAATTAGCCGAAGCTCGCTGTCAAGTGAATTTAAAGTTAAAACATATGGTCCTGAGACGTCCAACGCTCACCAACTGACGCTATTATAATGACCTGTAGACAAAGGGATAAGAAAAAAAAATGTAAATAATTGGTCTAAGTTTAGCAAGAACGGAGCGGAGCGTGAAAGGTTTGTTTTGAGGATGTACTTAACTTTAATTTTGCTTTGACTTTTAGCTAGAATTATATTAAAATTTAAATTAGGTACAGGTCAAAATTTAAAAGATTTTGCCTATAATTTATTTTTAAACTTTTATCTGTGTTTGAATGATACTCGAGTCATATTATATAATACGTATGTATTAAATATTTTATGTCGTATTATTTAATACTTACACGTAATGTAATATTTCTTTTATAATCTCGATAGAAAATATTCGTGTTGTTCCACCATTTATAACTGTATAGAAATTGATTTTGTAACATGAATAGTTATTAGCTTTTTTATAGTTCGTAATCTCTGTAGCTGCCATTATCGTCGCAAGCACATCATTTCCGCGCATTACCAAAATGAGATGAACCACCATTATTGCTTAAAACAATAATTTGGAGATGTACAGTAAGTGTTGAGTGGGTAGCTCTATATAAAGTAAAATAATAATTTTAAGACTGGCGCATAAAATACTAGAGGACATTAAATGGGGGAAAAGTAAGACAATTAACGTAGTTGACGAAAGCGACTATTGTGGGACATTGTCGCGATACGTCACGCGGACGACAGACGGGTGTTCGTTAGGATTTTGACAGGCTCTCGTCGTCAGAGAACTCTTAATGAAGCGGTAAATAATGAGGTGTTGTGCAGACACGGACGTGTCTAATTAAAGCGAGAGTGCGCATTTTACACATTCAAACCCCTGTATCATCGTTTTACGATCTTAATACAGGATTATGCAAAAATAAAAAAAGGTTTCATTGCCGAGATAACGGTAAATACGTTTCATAAATAGTCAAAGGAATGAAAGAAAAAAATAATCAGCGACTCTGTGAATGTACGTGTTCACGACAGGTACGGATAGGAACTCGTTAGACGTCCGTATCCCGCCACAGTCGCACAGTTTTTATCGTTATAATCGCGCGTGCAGCGGTCACTTCTAGTTTCGAGCTGGCTGGCCGACCTCTAACTCGGAAACCAGATAAAATAAAAAAGAAAAATGCAGGCACGGGCCGTGAGAACGCGTCTTCTTCACCGCGGCTGCTCGGTGCCGTCCATTTATCTTGCACAGTCGTGCGGGAATGGACCGACGAGCAATGCTTTTATTGCATCGTGCCCTTAAATATAGGTCCGCGGCGGATAACTCCCTATATGATTGCACCAAATTTCTTGGCAAGGGTTTTGATTCTCCTTAAAAATAAAGCTTTATTAACATAATAAAATAAAACATATATCAAGTTGCCTCTTTTGTACTTAAATGAAGCACACATCGTACTCAGAAGATATATGTTGTGTAGAGTTGTTAACGATATAACAATGAGTCGTTTATTATTCACCATATTGTTTGTATGTTTGGAACCTTAAGAGTAATTACGATATGAATCGTATAGGGAACATTAATAACAGATTGGCGAACAACGTTCAATGGTGATGGCAGAGTCGATTGTTAAAATTGACACATTGTATTTATTAATAACTACGATAAACCGTTTGATAATTATTTTTTAGTATAATTTTTCACATAGAACGTAACACATTGGCAAGATAATAGTGACACTGTAAAAAAATAAGTTTTAAATGCAAGAGGTAAGAATTTTATACAAAGAGAATTCATAAATAGTAAGTGGTATTGATCGGCGTGAATTTGTAAGTCGATTTGAGGCGCTTCCCTTCGATCACCGTTGCAAGTCACGGGTGTAAATATAAGAAAGCCCCTCAATTTAATGTAAAATGTGTAACAATGGCGCTTGTACTTTCTGTTTCCGCCCTTGAATTTGGTATTCAATGGCGAAGCATTTTAAACCTAATGCATTCCGCTTTCATTATAAGGTAATGTACAAGACAAAATAGTTAGACTCAAGATTTAATAATGTAAAGTGTTTAGTGTATACGTTATCGTCGTCTAATATTGTAACTGTCAATCAAAGAAACCGAAACGGTTAACTGCTAGGAGAAGGCATTTATTTTATCATCAATCCAATCTTTCTAAACATTATACATGTGGTTGCCAGACGGAATGTCTCATGTTTGACGCGGCACTCGAAATACGCCGCACTACCAGAAATCTTGTAATGGAAACGAGATAAAAATAATCATTTTAATAAATAGAAATATTTAAATTACTATGGTCGGAAGGTACCGGTTCGATGTGATCACGCCCGTTGTTTTAATTAAAAACATTCGTCAAATCGACTCACTAATTATGGATTTTGTTAATCGGAAAAAGTATTTATTATCAATGGTTAAAAAATATAGTGGTCGATTACGATAGTACGCGTATCTACACGGTAGAGTGAGTGTGTAAATGATAAGTATATAATATATAAATGCGGCCATAAATTTTCACTTTTGTCAGTTGATACAGGTCTCGTTAAATGCGTAGGTATTATGGAGCAATAAATTCGCATTTTGTGCAATCCAACGCAAGATGTCAGAATTTAAATACGGCACTCTGGGAATCGTTGAACTCGCTCCTCTTATTAATAACCCTCATAGCACCGTGTTTGTTTTAGTCGCCTCGGGTTCTGTTAGGTAACGTTGAAGTTGATTCATGAATGGGAGAGTGTGGTTTGCGCCTACTGAGTTCGCACACAGAGATATATTTAGCAAACATCATTTTCCTAGAAATCCATCTTGCGGCGGAAGTGCTTATAAATAAAATTGGTAAAGTATATGCCATTAAAATGCTTCGGTTCGGTTTGGTCGTTAAATACACAAAATTAGAATACCTAAGACAAATCTTAGTAAGTTTTGTAATATGAAGTTACTCAATTAAAAATTTGGTCAAACAAAGATAAACAACGATAACGAAATGTTATACTACTACTTTACGTAAATCTCATCCATTTTCAATTTTAGTGAAAAGCGTTGTAACATCGAAACATAAACTCACGCTGTGCTATCTAACAAGCTGGGCGCGCTCATAATGCGCCTCGGGCCGCATTATCGCGAGAATGAATGGAAGCGATACTGAATAAGCGGCCAATTACTGTCCATTCGCAGACTGTGGGGACCCGCGCGTAAATAATCGTACTCACGCGCAGAAACTAGATAGCTAGTGATAAACAATTTTCCATTAACCGAGAGGACGACGCCCAGGCTAAGAGAGAATATTTCCAATTTCCATACCTAACGGTGAGCCCGTATGCGATGGCGATAACCTTTTATTACGGAGTTGTCGTTTGAAGATATTATTATGGTAATGCTAAAGAAATGCAAATTTAAAAAGCCAATAGATTCAGTAAGAATAGCGTGCACTAGGCGAAAGCGATTCGATTTAACCTGTAAGATTTTATTTAAGAGTGCTTCATATTCATGGTCTATCATTTATGTATCTGAACGAGCTGCGATCAATTAAAAAAAAATGACCTCATAAACAAAGGAATACCTGGAAGGTGTTTTAAATGATGGGCGTGGAAATGTATTTTTTAGATAACGATCGGCGTCTCGACTCGGTGCGAAACGTAGCTCTTAACTAAACGCTGCTATTGTTCAGCGAAACGGAAAAACGGTTTCGCAAGCGAGCCCCCGGCCGGTCGTATTTCACCCCGAGTTCAATATTATTTCGGCAGAGGCACAAAGAAACGGAAGGCCCGTGCCGCCGCCGCGGGCGCCTCTCGCATCCTTCCACAATATTGTCCTCCCGCTGCCTCGGGATATACTGTAAATATTTTTTGGAGGTTGCCTGATTGAAAAATTCTATCACATTCTAACCCCAGCTACTCACTAGATATATCGCATTAAATAGAATCCGCACGTTGCACTCATAATGAAATAATAAATATACTTATTTACCTTCGTTTTATTTATTCCTTTGATTTATTGTAAAATAAAGATTTCAGAGGAAGTAATATACCTACTTAATATTAATTTCTTTTCAAATCTTTATTGTAACTGATAAGAGCAAGAGAGTGAAAAAATATTTTATGAAAAATTATATACGATAGCAACGACATCTTAGACATGGCATTAAAGTAAAAGCTACTTAAAAGTTAAGCAGTAAAACTTTATAACCCATAAATAATTAACTTAACAATCAAAAAGAAAA
>DVWM01000542.1:0-10148 GCA_018235105.1 Junonia coenia | reverse complement strand
ACCAGACCTAGAACGAATGTTTATATAAATACAAACATCCGCCCCGAGCGGAAATCCAACCCGCGACCGCCGGCGTTAATAGCGCATTCAGAACCACTACACCAGACCATTTGTAGGAGGATTATAATGATTATATTGTTGATTTAAAACTGAAAACAGCTAATAGCGATTTGTCTTTGGGTTTATTTTTCATTTCTCTTAGATTATTATCGTAGGAAATCTTAGGGAAAATACCGAATAAATAATTATAAATAAAGCGGTTTAGTCAGTAATTTACGTACCTTTTTACAGGATTTGTGAGATTTCTCAGTTGATTATTATAAAATTCGAAATTATGTAAATAATTTTCAACGGAACGTCGACACGTAATGTTCTAAAAACAGTGATGAAGATTTCCTTAATAAAAAAAGGACAAAGTTTATGAAAGCCGTAGCAAAGAATATATGGTATTGCGTGTTTGTTTACGTATCATCACAATATTATATATTTAAGCCTCACTTTTTAATCACATCCCAATACATTGAATATCATTCATTATTTTTTATTATTCGGAAATTTTTTTTGTCGACATTCAGAAATCACAAAACAAAATTTCCATTATGGTAAAATTCTGAGATACGAAAAAGTTTCTGTACCCATCCTCGGGGTCCGTTACTCAAGAATACAATACTCCATAATTTCTTAGAAATATTTCGTAGAATCTCTGTTAGAATACTTTTTAACAATATCCGAAATGGAGAATAAGTGGTTTTAGCTGAATTGATCTATCTTATGTGTCGGATTTTGATCATTAATAAATGCTTTTCATTGTTTGCTTGAAATAACTTTACCTCAAAGTTATTTTTAGGGTTCTGTACCAAAAAAGGTGTCAGTTTAACGTGTAAAATACGTAACTTTGGCCTTAGATCCAGGAATATAAAAAATGACCCTAATCTGTTTATTTGATGAAAAAAAAAATTCATAGGTTGATTTCAGGTTAATGATTTTGTTAGAACAACCTCTGCCATCACAAATCTACTGAAAATGATAGTTAGCATAAGTCTTTGGCTGCTTCAGCCTTTTATGCGGCTGTAAAACATTATTATGTCCAGGAATCGACGCTGTTTATTATTGCACGTGAAATAAATAAATAAATTACTTTATATTGTAGCAGACTTACGGCGTCAGAGTTTTTTCGTTATAAATACACAATATTAATATCGGGCTCATTTGAATATTGTGAATTGAAAGTGGTTTTACCAAATTAATATTTTTCTAATACGCGAATACGCGGCACTGTATTAATTATTTTGTTACATTCTTTATGACATTAGAATTTAGTTAAGTCCCCAAGAATTAAGTTAAAATATGAATTAATAAATATATAGATTAACACATTCTTAAGGTTAGTCAAGATCTCGACATTACTTTACAAGCTGTTCAACGGAAATGGTAAGTCCCATTTAAACTTCAACAAGATGTAATGGTAACCATTTCTGCTAAAGTACGGAACCGACTTATAGCAAATCGCTAGCAATCAATGCAACGATAGTAATAAATAAAGAGAGTGGTATGTCCATATTAAGTATACTGTTTGTCATTATAGTAAAGGCACCTTATTTCGCGGCATTTCAAAACAAAAAACCTATGACAATACAATGATTTAATTTATTGAGTAGCCAGCCTAGAATAACTATGAATTAAGTCGTGAATTTATAAATTAACCTTTTCTTTCAAAATACCTCGAAATTAGGTGGTCTTAACTTGATCTGTTCATATTGAATTGAAATAAAAATTGCAATCGGTTTTCATCGCTATCACTAATCGGTGTAACCATTATTATTTTTTGGTTGACCCGTCAAAGAGGGAAGACAAAATCATGCATATACATACATATGTATTGCAGTTGATTCCAAACTTACTTATTTCATAATTACAAAATACTTTGATTATTCGCTTAAATGCGGATATGCGCTAATGATTAAATAAAGTTTGACAATATTTGCGTATAGACGATTATTTCTACTTTCAAATGCAATTTTAAAACATAATTTTATGCAACGAGATAGTAATATATAATATAACCAAAATTTAATACCAAGCTACTAGTAAATACGAATTAGTTTTAAACTAATTTCTTTCATAATTATGCAAAGACTATTAGCTTAAAGGTACGTACGTGCTCGGATTCCTCCTGCTCCGTGCTTCGCGGTCGCCTTTGTTGTGACGTCATAACAGCCGTTGTATTGACACACGTTTATTAAGATTTGTGATATGAAAATCGTGTGATTATTTAGAAATGATAATTTACACGTATCAATGCAGTGAACATTATCTTACGATAAAATAATCATCGAAATTGGTCGACAATTAGCGAAGATACAAACAGAGACGCAAAAACTTAGTAAAATTTCTTCCTTTATACTTATATATCACATATATATATCACAGATTCTTAAGCACCTATACAAGAGGTCGATAATATATTGGTTTCATATTTATGAAAAGAATACTTTATCTTAAACGTAGTTAAGGAAATTTAATTCTACTTGATGCATTGTCCCGCTGAACATATATACTTACGTATGTAGTGACATCATAGCACCCGTAATGCATTATGCACTCGTTTCGATTCAACATACAAAATCAGGGTGCAGCTAGTAGTTCTAATTAGTCATAATTATATAAAGACAATTAGATTAAACAGAAGCAAGGAAATGTAAATCTGTACGTGCTTGGATTTATTTGGCTTCATACAATATTCTGCTGTGGTCGCTTTTGTTTCAACAATATTAAGTCTAGCGATTGTCCAGTTTTAATTTGAGAATAATAATAAAACCGAGTTTAAGAGTGAACAGAAAAGCCAAAAATATTTTCCATAAAAGATATAATTTGACGGAATGTTGTACCTCCTTCGTTTTGATTCGGCTAAACAATGAAGAGTCCCGACCATTCAAACATTCTACGAGTATCTATCTAAAAGAAAAATTAAATTGAACAGTTATAAGAATTCAGTCACCGAGCCGAGATGGCCTAGTGGTGCGGACACGTGGATCTTAACGAAAGGTCACGGGTTCAAACCTTGGCTAGCACCGCTGGATTTTCAAGTGCTAAATTTGTGTTTAAATTCATCTCGTGGTGGATTAAGCTTCATACCTTCTCCCTAATAGGAGAAGATGCCTATGCCCAGCAGTGGGATATGTACAGGCTGTGTTACGTTAAGAATTCAGTACATTTCATAAGCTAACGGTTTTACTTGAGTATCATGCGTTAGATCCTTTTATAACTTTGATACTATCCAATTAAGTACCAGGAGTATTGAACGTTGAGCGGCTCTAGCTGCCGTGACGTAAAGGCAAGTTTAGAATTTAACACGATAGAACATACTTGCGAGTGAAAAGATCAGGAAATATGCTACAAGATTTTTGTATTATTTGAATGTATTAATTGAGGGTCTACTTGCTAAGTAAATAATTTTATGTATGGGTCGATATTAAGTCAGAATATGGGCATAAAATGGTAGATGTCTAAAAATCTCTTTGTTCTTTTATTGGTCGAATAACTTTTCTTTTGAAACCGCACCGTACCACCTATGTAGAACGATAGAAAAGGTACGTCATAAATAACCGCTAAATAAAGCGCTGTCGGTCGTGGATTCGATTCTTGTATGACGCTCATCTATGACGATGCATAATAATGACTATAAGATTACGTGTTTTTTATATATTTGTCATGGTCTGGATGTTTGTGTATGTGTTGTGATTATTTCTGAAGCAAATTCAGGAGTCATAATAAGACCTCTTAATTCCTGCCAGACAGCAGTCACGTGACATACATTTTACGTACAAACATGTTGTCACGATCTGACAGCTGACAGCGGTTGCAGATAGTTCGTCTTGTACAAGTTATTTCGTAAAATAATAAAATTGCTTTTAGTTTTGCCCAATAACTGTTTAAAATTACTACATCGACTAGTAAATAGTGAAAGTGTAATGTGAAATTAAAGAGACTAGTAAATACTGGTAAATACGAAGAAAAAACAATCTTTTAAAATCACTCAGCTAAATCAGCTGTTTTGTGTACCCACGTATGTACATTAAATAAAACTGCGGACAATTTTTCTAAAAAAAGTTTATTTCTACATATTAATATCAACATTTAACATAAGTAATAATAAAAGTGGTCAATATACAAAATATTAATAAAAATAATTAAAAATAAGTGTTAAAAATACCTTGTAAACTTCTAAAAACTAAATTTGTAACAAATCAGAAATTCTTCGTTATTACTATACATAATAAACATAAAATTAATACATCACTGTCTTCACATAATACGGTAATTCACACTTCTAGCTAACATGGCAAACAAATGCACCAGTTGCGGAAAATTTTTAGCTACTTCTGATAGTGTGAAATGCGTACGCTGCTCCTGTTTATTTCACCGAGCTTGTGTCGTAAACACGAGTCCTGATGCCAGGGTCCCTAAGTGGATCTGTAAAGGATGCAAGCCAAAACCATGTTCTCCGGCGTTGGTTACCGATTTGGCAGCCTCTCAAGTGGCAAATGTATCTAACACCGAGCTTCCGTCAACAATATCAAGTATCGAGGATTTGGGAGTCGTCAGCTCACTTTTGGACCAAATGAAGCTCCTTCGGGTCGAATTGGTTGCAGTGACGCATGAGGTCGCCTCGTTTCGGCAGGAGCTTGCGTCAGTTAGGAGTGCGTTGTCCGAAGTAGGCAAGCGAGTGGATAACGTTGAAATGCGTTTATCACAACTGGAAAATCAATCGTCATCCGCGCCAGAAAGCAGCTTGCTGGAAGACATTGCCAACTTGAAGACTGAACTCAATGAGCGCGATCAGTCATGTTTATTAAACGACATTGAGATCACAGGTATTACTGAACGCCACGAAGAGAACTTGCAGCATGTTGTAGGACTTATTGCACATAAGATTGGCGTCACCCTGGACGAGCGTGACATTGTTTTTGTTGAACGCTCAGGGCCGAGACCGTCTTATAATGAAACCGGTGAACGACGGGCACGCCCCGTAGTAGTGCGACTAGCGCGGCGCGCGATTCGCGACCAACTACTGCGAGCGGCGCGTGTGCGCCGCGGGGCCGATACATCGGGTTTCGATATCGATAAAGAACCGAGGCGGTTTTACATCAATGAGCGTCTAACAAGGACAAATCGCATTCTTTTCTACAATGCCCGAGAAGAGGGCCGCCGCAATGGGTGGCGTTATATATGGACTCGTGAGGGCCGAATCTATGCTCGGCGGAATAAAGAAACAGCGGCTCAGAGGATACGATCACAGAACGACATTGCCAAGGTTTTTCTAACTGCTCATGTTTGAGTCCTGAATTTAATTTTCTTAATAAGCTCTGCTATTTTAAATTATTAGTTTTATGTTTCTCAAAAGTTGTTTATACAAAAGTATATTTATTGAAATTTTCGGTTATATTGTATTATATTCATGTTAAGTGTATGCGTAATAATATGACGTTCATATATTTTAGTTTAAGTAATTGCAGCAGTGTACTATATTGCGGACAGACTATATACATAATATGTTTATATGAATATACAGGAATTAATACAATCCTCAGGTGTTGGTCGGTATATGTTATAATATTGAATATAAATTGTTTGTATTTGCCATTTTGCCAGTGTATACATAGTTGCATACTTTTTATGAAATGACAAGGCCACGAAATTTGAAAATTGGTTTTTTAAATCCGGGTTCTCTAGGAACTAATCATGAGGAGCTCATAGTCACGGTAGAAAGGCATAATGTAGACATTCTAGGCCTTAATGAAACCTGGTTGAGGGCCGGAGAAGAGGGCCGTGCACCCAGTATATCGGGGTACACTTTACGGCATATTCCGCGCCCACCTGAGTTGCGTGCCCGCGGTGGCGGCGTGGGTTTCTATATCAGGAAAGGGCTAAATGTTCGTACTCTCAGTCACTCTCCTTCCCCATGTGTTGAGCAGATGTGGATATGTTATAAAAGTAGAGGTAAAAACATAGTAATAGGAACTGCATATAGGCCACCATGGTTAAGCGTACAAAGTTTCTTTGATGCTTTGTACGAGTCCTTATCCATGTTCACATGGCGTGATCAGCTTGTTATCGTAGGAGATTTTAATATTAATTATTTAGATAAAAACAATAAAAACAATAAATTACTTACTGACTTTTTAAATAATTTAAATCTAACGCAGCACATTAATCAGCCAACGCATTTCACAAATCGCAGTGAAACACTTTTGGATTTGTTTTGTACTGATGCTGATGTTTGTCGGGTCTGGGTTGATTATGTCTGCACTTTAAGCAGTCACTCTTTTGTTTCTTGCGAAGTCACTATAAGCAGAGATAAATTTACACCGCAAAAAATTTTTTATAGGGACATTAAATCTTTAGACCCTAGTGCATTAGACAAATGTCTGGCACTTGTCAACTGGGACTGCATCTCCGAATTGCAAAGCGTAGATGATATGGTAGGGGAATTTAATACAGAAATACGACGCATCTATGACACACTTGCACCTCTGAAATGCCTACATTGTAAGTATCGCCATTATCCCTGGATAACATCTATTATCAAACAAATGATGAGACTGCGGGATAGTGCGCATTTAAGAGCGCGTAGGAGTGGATTAGATGCGCATGTTAATTATTACAAAGATTTAAAAAATTTGGTCCGTGTTTCGATTAAAAACGAAAAAAGAAGTTATTTTGAAACCTTTATTAATCGAAATATTAACAATGCTCAGATTCTTTGGAAACACATAAAATGCAATATCAACATCAATAGGAAGAGTGATCTGTTACTGCCAGAACATTTGCGTGACCCTAATGAACTTAATACATTTTTCCTTGCAGTTCCCGGTAGTCTAAGTGCGAGTGGATTAGATATTGAATATTTTCAAAATAATAAATTTTGTGACGCAAGTTTTAGTCTGAGAACAGTAACAGAAACTGAAACTTTTAAACTCATTAAGGCATTAACTTCTAATGCTACTGGCGTAGACGGAATATCTCTTGATATGATATTGCCCACCCTTCAGTACACAATAAAGATAATCACAAAAATTGTTAACACCTCTATAGTAACATCTAAATTCCCAGACCTATGGCGCAAAGCCATCGTGAAACCTATACCTAAGAAAGATAATCCTTTAGAGTTTAAAGATTTACGTCCAATAAGTATATTACCATGTTTATCCAAGATCCTGGAAAAAGTTGTGTGTAATCAACTTAGAGACTATTTAGAACTAAATAACATTTTGCCGGATAAACAATCTGGTTTTAGGAAAAATAGAGGTACTACGACTGCACTGGCAAACGTTGTCGACGATATCCTATCTGCTCGGGACAGGGGGGAGGGCACAATACTGGTACTTCTAGACTACTCACGTGCATTTGACACCATAAACATTCCTTTATTGATCTCAAAGCTGTCATATTATGGTTTTGACGACAAAGCTATAACATGGTTTAATAGTTACATGAGTTGCCGAAGCCAATACGTAGAGACAAAGTTAGAAGATGGCGGCGTAGCTAAGTCGGATATAAGTCAGGTAACTAGAGGAGTCCCGCAAGGCTCAATTTTGGGACCAATTCTGTTTACAATTTACACGGCAGATATTGTAAAACAAATAAATCACTGCAACTACCACTTGTACGCTGATGACCTGCAGCTATATATTTCATTCAAGCCATGTGAGATACAGACAGCTTTGCAACAACTAAACCAAGATTTGGATCATATAGCTTGTTGGTCAAATACGAACTCGCTAACAATTAATCCTAGCAAAACAAAATATATGATACTTGGTACAGATCATCAAATTCAAATTATAGGAAATTATGATCCAAATATTGAAATAAAAGGTGAACGTATACAAAGAGTGTCTGAAGCGCGCAACCTAGGTGTTTTATTTGATGAGCAACTTCGTTTTGAGAAACATGTAAATAACATTGCTAAAAATTGTTTTTATAGATTAAAAGTTCTTTATAATATTAGAGACTCCATCTCCACAAAAGTTCGTATCAGACTCTGTGAGGCATTAGTTCTGTCTAAATTTAATCATGCTGATGTAGTTATAGGGCCTCGTTTACTCGAACGTACCAAAAAAGTCATCCAGCGGGTTCAGAACGCCTGCGCTCGCTACTGCTTTAATATACCGCCGCGTACACATGTCACACCATATTTAAATAATGCTAACATCTTAAAAATGAATTACCGTATGCAATTACATTTTGCTACATTACTCTTTGGTACTATAAAATACCAGGTTCCACCTTACCTTTATCATAAATTACAGTGGTTAGGAAATAACGATAGTGAGCATATCACAAGAGCGTCATTGATTAAACTAAAGATGCCAATACACAGAACAGCAAGTTTTCGTGGAAGTTTTAGGTTCTTCGCCACCAAGTGCTGGAATGACTTGCCTCCTCCTTTTCGTAACCTGAAATCGATTACAAATTTCAAACATAAGCTTAAATTATATTTATTGGAAAAACAAAAAAATTCTTAATTTTAACAAGACATCACGTCTTCATTCACGTCATTCCTCATACTTCTAATTTTTAGATTTATTTATTACTTGCTAGAAATCAATTAATTATTTTTTTCGTTTCTCGTCACTTTTAGTGGTACATAAAATAGGTATTAATATATCTTTACTTTATGATAACCTTTTTGTTAATTATATTATTTCAATAAATATTAGACTCTCTTTAATACAAATGAAAACCTACGCATTAAAGGTTTTATTACAAAATGGTAGTAAAAATTATGTATACACAAATTAACATTACTTAGGAAACCTAAGAAAAAATATTGATTCAAACTAAACACAATCGTTCCTTTTCATATATTAGTTTTAGTTATATTTATTAATTGCTTCAAATTTACTTAGTTTCTAACTCGTCACTTCAATATGCTTACCCACATATTTTTTTTTCTTTTTTTTTTTTTAATATAAGTATCCTTATTACATAATCACTATTTTATAAATAATTTTATTTTATAAAATAATATTTGTTTTTATAAGCTGCATTTACTTAATACCAAGTAAAAGCTTAAATACAATTATAATTATAAATTATGTTCGTGTTTTTGTAAAGAGGAAATCAAATACATATAATGTAATGATACGAACCTGTTTGTTTATGGCTCGATAGCAATAGGCCTGATCCAGCGCTTGGTAATCGTATTTTCCTTGGCTTCCTCGCATGGCTATGTTATCTCATATCACTTGAACCACCCGTTGCTAACATACAGCTCTTTTAACTTAAAAAAAAAGTAAAAGATAAAACATATTATTACTTATCACTGTCTATTATTGTATTCACATTTTTTTTTTTCAATTAATTGTATGAATTTCTTACCTACCTGATATTTGTTTTGTTCAATATCTTAAAATAAAATGTACTGTAATTTCAAGGTCGCCTATCGAGTTTGCTATGTATTGCACAATAACATGTGTGTTGGCGAGCCAGCGGACTGTTATGAACACACGGCTTGTTATCAGACGTTGCAGTCTGCAATAAACAACGCGCACAATTCTTTTAACATTTATGTTAGATGTGTCGACTGCTCCCGCTCACCTCGCCCCGCGCTGCAATAAATGCGCGTAGGTACAGAGGGCTGGTTGTTGTTATTTTATTATTTTATTTTTATTATTTTTACTTTTTCTTTTTTTTTGTATCCGCTGTCAGCACCGCAATACCAACAGGAGACTACTGAAAATCAGTGTAGAAGCAATTACGTCTTCTACGTACACTGAGTAGATCTCCTTTTGGATAGGTTACACTGCTGCGCACTATTTATTTAAGTACTTAACTTTGCTATATTATAAGTTCTTTCCTTTCTTTTTTTTTTTTAATTTTTTGTTTATTTTGTTTGTGTACTTTTAGGATAAGTTTTACTTTGGTGTTTTTTTTTGTTGTTAATACTTTTTGTGTGTTAGTAGTGTAATTTTGTCCAATAAATGTGTTATTATTATTATTATTATTATTAGCCGCCAGTGACACTAGATCAACCCCCATAACAAAGTAATTTGTGACATGGTTATGCCTCTTAGCAGCAATAGAATTGTATGATATAACACCCATAAAATAAAATTTCCCAACTCTTGAGTTGCTCAATTTCC